>JAOTQJ010189613.1:0-21708 GCA_025642045.1 Solanum sejunctum
TCTCTTACTTTAAGGCCAAAAAGATGATATCCAAGGGGTATATATATTATTTAGTTAGAGTAAGGGATATGGAGACAGAATCACCAACTCTTTAGTCAGTTCCAGTAGTGAATGAATTTGTTGATATGTTCCCTGAAGAACTCCTACGCTTACCTTCTGAACGAGAAATAGATTTTGGTATTGACTTACTTCAAGACACTCAACCTATTTCTGTCCCTCCATATAGAATGGCCCAAGTAGAATTGCGTGAATTAAAAGAGCAGTTAAAAGATTTACTGGATAAGGGTTTTATAAGGCCTAGTGTGTCCCCCTAGGGTGCACCAGTATTATTTGTACGCAAAAAGGATGGAACCTTGAGAATGTGTATCGATTATCGATAATTTAATAAGGTGACAATTAAGAATAAATATCATCTCCCTAGGATTGATGATTTATTTGATCAGTTATAGGGTGCCAAATGCTTTTCAAAAAGTGATTTGAGATCCGGTTATCACCAAGTGAGGGTGAAAGAGAAAGATATACCCAAGACAGCTTTCAGAACGCGCTATGGTCAGTTTGAATTTCTTGTTATGTCATTTGGCCTAACGAAAGCACCAATAGTTTTTATGGATCTGATGAATAGGGTATTCATGCCAATCTTGGATGTGTTTGTAATAGTATTTATAGATGACGTTTTGGTATATTCAAGATCAGAAGAGGACTACGCAGATCATTTGCGACAGGTGCTACAGGTTCTTCATGATATATAGTTGTATGCAAAGTTTTCTAAATGTGAATTTTGGCTAAAATCAGTGGTATTCTTGGGTAATATTGTATTTGATGAGGGAAAAATGGATGATTCACAAAAAATAGAAGTTGTGAAAGATTGGTCAAGACCAATAACACCCATGGAAGTTTGTACTTCCTAGGCTTGGCAGGATATTATAGGAAATTTGTTGAAGGTTTTTCTTCTATTTCTGCACCTCTAACAAAGCTAACACATAAGGCAACCAAGTTCTAATAGAATGATGTATGTGAAAAAAGCTTTCAGGAGCTGATAAATAAGCTAACTTCTGCACCTGTGCTAGTACTTCCAGAAGGCACTGAGGGGTATGTAGTGTATTGTGATGCTTCAAGAGTCGGCTTACAGTGCTTATTGACACAGAATGGTAAGGTAATTGCTTATGCATCCAGACAACTATGACCACAGAAGAAAAACTAAACAACTCATGATCTCGAGCTAGCAGCAGTAGTGTTTGCTTTGAAAATATGGCACCACTATTTTTATGGGGTCCATGTTGATATATATACTGATCATAAGAGCCTGCAGTACATCTTTAAGTAGAAAGACCTAAACTTGAGACAGCGGATATGGCTAGCTAATAAAGGACTATGACGTTGATATACTATACCTTCTAAGGAAGGCAAATGTGGTAGCTGATGCTCTGAGTCATAAGACAATCATGAATACTAGTGATCAAGCTATGGTAAGACAAGGACTAACTAAGGATCTACGTCAGCTAGCTAGTTTGGGGGTTCGCCTTCTTGAGACCCCAAAGGAAGGGGTTATTGTGCATAATGTTGTGGAGTCTTCATTGGTAATGGAGGTGAAAGAAAAATAGTTCAAGGATCCTGTTCTACGATAGCTTAAGGAAAAGGTGAGTCAGGGACCACAAAAGGCTTTGATCTTGCATAAAATGGAGTACTTTACTACCAAAATAGATTATGTGTGCTTCAAATTAATGGGTTAAGAAAGTGAATAATGGAAGAAGACGATCATTCCCGATATTCCATCCATCTAGGATCAACTAAGATGTACCATGACCTAAAGGGAATGTTCTAGTTGGGAAGCATGAAAAAGGACCTTGTAGAATTTGTGGCGCAATATCCAAATTACCAACAAGTGAAAGTAGAACATCAAAAGCCAGGAGGTTATATGCAGTGTATAGAGATTCCAACATGGAAGTGGGATATGATTAATATTGATTTTGTTACAGGTTTTAACAGCCCAAAGTCAGCACAAATCATATGCGGATGCTAAGAGAAGAGGACTGGAATTTTCAGTAGGTGATTGGGTATTTTTAAAGGTGTCTCTAATGAAAGGTGTTATGAGATTTGGTGAGAAGGGGAAACTGAATCCACGTTACATAGGGCCATATCAGATTATTAAGAAGTTTGTCCAGGTTACATATTAACTAGAGCTACCGTAAGAGCTTTCAATAGTTCATCCAGTTTTTTATGTCTTAATGCTTCGGATATGCATAGGTGACCCATCCCGTATCACTTCTATTGAGGATGTGCAGTTTATAGAAAATCTCACCTATGAAGAGGTACCTTTTGCTATTTTAGATCGTCAAGTTAAGAAGCTAAGGAACAAAGAAATAGCTTTAGTTAAAGTACTTTGGAGGAACCAGCAAGCAGAACAGATAACATGAGAGGCTGAGGATGCGATGAAATCAAAGTACGCTTACTTATTTGAAACTAAAGAGCAAGTCAAACATGCAGAATTGGGACACTAATAAGTACATGTGATTGAATACTTAATATGTTGTCAATCGTTTGTGTAATTACAGGTTTAAACTTGCTTAAGCTATCCAGTTGTGCTAACATTCAAGGATGAATATTCCTAAAGGGGGGAAGGATATAATACCCCACACCTTGCACTACTAGTACAATTCAAATGAAACATGACATGGTTTGATCAAATTAGCACTAATTTTTAAATGTGCTTGAGTGTATACATGTTTTGTATCGAATTGAGTAGATTATGGCCTTAAATGAAGTAAGAGAATTAAGGTGCTTGTAGGACTTAGGAAGCTAGCAGGTGAATCAACTACTTGCTTAGCTTAAATTTGTAAGCTAAAGGGAGACGAGTCTCGACGTCGAATTTGTCCAAGTTCGATTATGAATAAAGTTTGTATTAAGAGTGTAACTTTGGACCATGTTTTAATTTTATAAATGGTCTATATGATCAGCCAAATGAGTATATTAAAAAGGGCCCAAATACACCACAACAGACTATGCTAATTGGACCCAAAACTAAGTGAAGAGAAAATTGGAAAATAGGCATACCAAGCCCATCAACTTGGAGACTCCATTTAGGCCCAAGTGTGAGGTACAAGATGGTGGATCAACATATTGATAATGTGTGGTATAGGGTCGTAAAACCTTCAAGGTAAGGTCGGCCAAAGACCTCTTTATAAGGAGCTCCAAAGCAGCTCCATAATTAAATCTCAACTTGAACTCACAAAATAAGACAGATTTGTCTTCAAAGTTCTCTCAACTTTTCTTCACTATGTAAAGTATCTAAAAGGGACTTCTAGGGTTCTTGGAGAATCCCTATACCTTTAAGGTAGTGGTAATTAAGTTTTTAAATGTGTTTACTATGGTTTTCTTATGAATAACAAGAAGTACATGCTAGTATGTTGGTGCTGGAAAATCTGGACAGATTTTGTACTGAAAGTTGTTGCACCTTTTCCTTCTATTTTGGTGATTTCTCTATGGTTTGTGAGTTGTATTATGAAGATAACTTGGTTTTATTAACATGGTTTGAGTTATAAACATCACCCTAAGGTTGCTTCCCTGATTTGGATTTTATTTAACAAGCGCATTTTATTGTGTTATCTTAAGCGTCATGTTGATTGGAACTTGCGGGCTGTTGTATATAAGGCTATTAGCTCATGTCCTTCATGACCTATTAAGTGTTGTTATAAGACTTTTTTAGGTCTATTTATATGTTTAAATATTTATGGAACAGTTTGGTTAAAGTTGGAATGGGTTTGGAGTTGTCGACATCGAAATGTAGCGAAGGAAGGTAATGTTATGTTGTCCATTTTTAGATTGTGTGGAATTGTGAATTGTTGTGCTTTGTGGGCTGTTGTAAAACTGTTATGGCATTGAAATAAACTTTACATGATCTGTACATGCTAATGTGTATTAGAAAATACAATTAGGGATGAAAAAGTTAAAGGAATACGTTCGGGTCTATAAACACCTGCTGGCTGCCCGTGTGTTGTTTTGTTGTGTAATTGGGCTGCCAAGATGTGCCTATCGGCTGCTAATACTAGTTCTATCCCTTACTATGTTGTAGATAAGTATTTTGAGGAATGAAAGGTCATCTTAAGATAGTAACAAGGTCCAACGACGAGGTATGTAAGGTTACTTGATTTCGTATTACTTGGCATGAAACATAGATCCTTCCTTCGCACATAAAGACACTCACTAACTCCGACACAACTATTAACCATGTCTCCACTCCTTTACATGTTCATATGATTCCACATATATTCACCTTCAAATCTGCATACATGCTTGGATACCAAGTTACATGAGTTGTTCCATTTCATACGCATTTCATCATTTGTGTAATGTACTCTTTTCATTGTTGTATTGTCTTATGTATCCACATGGCACATGTTATATATATAGTACTACAGCTCCAATATTGTGGCCACCAAAAGAATCATCTCAAAGGTAATTGAAAGATAAAGTATATAGTTTTTGATAAGTGGTAGCCCGAGGTGTGGAGATAGCACCTAGCTAGGGACGATCCTATCAACAGAGGATAGCTCGAGGGGCTGAGTATAACCTAGCCAGGAACGAACTCGATACAATTTTACCACTGATCAGTTGATTATTTATTTTACAATTATGCACAGATTTTACAGTAAAGGTATAGTAATATAAAGAACATAAAGTACATGATCCTATAGTATAACTAAAGGTGGTCTCTTATGTTGCACCAGTATACAGTTTCTTTTAAATTGTTACTTCATATACAGTATATCCTTCCTTACATATTCAGTACATTATCTCATACTAACATCCCTTATGGGGGACCTGCATTTCATGCTGCAGGTACTGCTGCTAGTAGATCTCCCCAGTAATAGTATAGGATATTCAGCGGCTATTACTAAGCTCTAGGTTGCTTCAGGGCTTTGTGTATATCTAGAGCTTACATGTTTATGTTGTACATCTAATTAAGGTGGGGCCTGTACCGACCCTTATTAGATGCTTTCTCTAATATAGAGGCTTTGTAGACTATGTAAAGTAAAGTGTGGTCATGTCTCGTACTTTAAATAATGTGGCCCAACGGCCTAATCATATGCATTTCCTTTTGACTTGTTATGACTGTTTATCTTCTTAAAGACATGTCAAATGCAGAAACCCCTTATATTGTGTATAGAAAGAGCATAGTTACAGGTTGGTTCTCTCGAGCCTTATCGACAACGGGTGCCAATCCACCCTAACGGGACTTTGGGCCGTGACAGGAAAGTGGAAGTACACTTTCTTGGTTCGATAATCCACAGTAGTATAACAAGAAGCTAACCAATCCATACCTATATAACATCAAATTCCACCATTTCTAACTTAATTAGGTCAGCCAATATGTCACGGCTACAAACAATTACTACAAAATCATAATAAACACTTCTAGCTATAATAGATTCACCGGTTGGTGTAGACACTTCAAATGGTTTGTTCAATAATTTGGGTATTCTCTTAAGCTTCCCATCAACTAGTGGAATGTTGTATGATAGTGTAGAACCAGGGTCAATTAATGCATATACATTATGTGAAAAGATGGACAATGTACCTGTGACCACATCAGGTGAAGCTTAAAAATTTTGCCGACTCCCTAGCACATAAGTGCAATTCTGGACTCCACTAGAGCTATCTATCCCTTTTACACCTCTACCATGACCCATAGGTGCTTGCTAACCCCTACCTGCTGGAGGAACTGATGACGATGATGCAACAACTGACCTAGTAGGTTATGTCATACCACCCATATGTCTCCTTGGGAAATCCCTCATCTTGTGCCCTAGCATACCACACCAATAGCAAACATCTCTCCCAACATGACATATTCCTGTATGACTCCTTCCACACCAATTACATGGCTGCCTGGGAGTCATTGGTTGGCCTACCGAATGACCCATTACCTGGGCACCTTGTTCCTCACCTCATTAACCAAACTGATTACTTTGGGACCCTTGAAATTATGGTGGAGTACTTGCTGCAGAGTAGGAAAATGATGGCCTAGGTAGTCAATTCGAAAACTGAGGCCTAGTCTCAGCTTGGGGTGATGTAAAATGCCATGTAGATTTGGCTCTTTTGGACTGCCCCCTTTCTAAATCTTGTGTCCTTCTCCTCTTCCTCTGATCCTCTAATTTTTGTGCAAATGCTTGCATTCTTCTTATGTCCATATCTTTGTTCAAGGAAGCAACGGTGCAGTCTCTAACTAGATACGTATCCAACCTATCTACATATCGATGAACTTTGTCTGCCATTATAGCAACTACATTAGGAGCATACCTTGCCAGGGAATTATATTGAAGGATATACTCCCTCACGCTCATATTCCCATGGTGGAGATTTAGGAACTGATCTGCACGAGCCTCTCGGATCTCTAATGGCAAATAATAGTAAAGAAATGCCTCTTTGAACTCCGCCCAAGTAGCTGGAGGTATATATACACTCTTAGATTGCTTCCAAGCTTCATACCATAATATAGCAACACCATTCAATCTATATGTCACTAACTCGATAGCTTCTGTACCACCCATTTGCATAACATCTAAAGTACGCTGAATCTGATCAATAAAGTCCTGGGGTTCTTTATTAGGATCTAACTTAGTGAAGGATAGAGGGTCCAAATTAAGAAAATCACATATCTTGGTACCAGCTGCCCTATTTGTGCCACCTGTACCCATAACTAGACCTTCCTACCTTTGACCTTGGCCAGCAACTATACGAGTCAATAGTTGGACTGCATTTCTCAGATCCTACATGGTAGCATCGATAGGTGGTTCTGGGGGAATTTTACTACTTTCTGGTTCATCAGGAATTGGAGGAGTTGGAGATGTCTGTGACAAAGACTCCTCTCGAACCTCATCTAGTTGTCTCACCTACTAGGTATACCAACCACCACTTCTACTCCCTTCCATTTACCTTTGTTCTGCCTTATTTTGGGCATACTTACTATAAAAACAATTTAGGGATTAGACATAATGCACCTATTATACTTGACGTTATGGCATGATCTAAAGAATGAAAAGAAAATAACAACTCCTAAATGCCACGTAGCCTCCTTCTTATAAATGTGGTGCACAACACATCGATAAAAAAGACTCTATATAGATATGGCTATGTAGACTCCCTAGGATGACCCATTCTGATACCACTTCTGTCATGCCCCAAAGTCCTGTTAGGGCGGACTGGCACCCATTGCTGATAAGGCTCGGGAGAACCAACCTGTATCTGTGCGCTTTCTATACATATTATGGTGGGTTTTCTGTGTTTGGCATGCCTTTAATAAAATAAATAGTGATAACAAGCCAAAAGAAAATGCATATGACTAGGTCATTGGGGCCACAATATTTTAAGTAATAGGCATGACCACACTTTAATTTGCATATTCTACAAAGCCTCTAGATAAGATAAAGCATCTGATAAGGGTCGGGACAGGCTCCGCCTCGACTAACTATACAATATAAATATATAAGCTCTAGACATACAAAGCTTCGAAGCAACCTGGAGCTTGGTAACAGTAGCTGGATATCCTCTATTCCTATTGGGGAGATCTACTAGCACCTGTACCTTTAGTATGAAATACAGGTCCCCTGTAAGGGACGTCAATATGAGATCACGCACTGGCGCAAGATTAGACCATATTTGGTTACACTTTGGAATCATGTACTTTATGTTCTTTATATTACTTTACCTTTACTATATAATCTGTGCACAGCTATAATACAAATGGCCAATTAATCAGTGGTAAACTTTATCGGGATTGTCCCTTGCTAGGTTATTCCTTAACGCCTCGGGCTACCACCCGTGATAGTATCGTCCATGGCTAGGTGATTCTTCCACCCCTCGGGCTACCACCCATTAATAAACAATACAATTTAACTTTCAATTACCTTTGAGATGGTTCTTTTGGTGGTCACAATATTGGAGTTATAGGACTGTATATGTAGCATGTGACATGTGAATAATAATACAAGATAATATGACAATGAAATACGTATGAAATTAAACAACTCATGAACTTTGTTTAGTGACAAGAACCCATGAAACTTGGTATACAAGTATGTATGCAGATTAGAAAGTGACTGTGTATGGAATCATATGAATATGTCAAAGAGTGGAGACACGGTTAATAATTGTGTTGGAGTTGGCAAATGCCTTTATGTGCCAAGGAGGGACCTAGATTTCATGCCAAGTAATACAAAATCAAGTACCCCTACATACCTCATTATATGACCTTGTTACTACCTCGAGACAACCTTCCCTTTATCCAAATACTTATCTACAACATAGCAGGTGATAAAACTAGCATTAGAAGCCAATAAATACTTCTTGGGTGCCCAATCACATAAAACAACCACACACAGGCAGCAAGCGGGTATTTATAAACCCGAGCGTATTCCTTCAATATTTCAGCCCCTAATCGTATTTTCTAACACACATTAGCATGTACATATCATGTCTAGGCTGTTTTAGTGCCATAACAGTCTTATAGCTGCCGACAAAGCACAACACATAATAAATCTACACAACCTAAAAATGGGCAGCATAACGTTACCTTCCTTCGCTATATTTCAAAGTCTACAATTCCAAACCTACTCCAACTCTAACCAAACTGTTACAACAACATTACATATGCAAATAGACCTAAAATAGTCTTATAAGAGTACTCAAGAAGTTATGAAGGACTTGAGTTAATAGCCTTCCATCCAACAGCCCGCAAGTTCCAATCAATAATACACTTAAGATAGCACAATAAAACGTGCTTCTTAAATGAAACCAAAATCAGGACAGAAACCTTAGGATAATATTTATAACTCAAAACATGTTATGAACATCAACTTCTCTTCATAATATAGCCCACAAAACATATAGAAATCACTAAAACAAAACGCAAGTATGCAGCAACTTTCTCAATACATGTTCTCTCAAATTTCCAGCAAAACATACTAGCATATACTTCATGTTTTTCATACGAAAACCATACTAAATACATGTATAAACTTACTTACCACTAACGTCAAGGTTAAGCGCTTATCCAAGAACCCTAGAAGTCCCTTTTAGCTGCTTTACAAAGTTAAGAAAAGCTGAGAGGAAATTTAGAGAGCAATCTAATTTTTGTGTGTTCAAGTTGAGAAATGACTTGTGGGAGCTGCTTTTGAGCCCTTTATAAATGGCTCTTGGCCGACATACTAAGGCTAATTTAGCCTTACATTACCAAGATAGTGATGCAGCTCCATGGCCCTTTTACTTGGGCCTAAATGGGTTTCCAAGTTGATGGGCTTGGGCTGCCTATTTTCCAACTTTCCCTTCACTTAGTTTAGGCACAAATGGTTAGGTGTGTTGTGATGTCTTTGGGACCTTTTTAATATCTTTCTTAGGATGAAAATATAGTCCATGTGTGAGGCTAAAACATGGGCTAAAGTCACAAGTCACACCCTTAACATGGACTTTATTCATAATCAGACTTGGACAAATTCAATGTCGAGCCTTGTCTCCGTTTAGCTAGCAAGTTTAAGCTAAGCAAGTAGGTGACTCACCTACTAGCTTGTTAAGTCTTATAAGCACCTCAATTCTCTCACTTCATTTAAGGTCTTGATCTCCTCAATTTGACACAAAACATGTATATACTCGACCCTCTTAAGCGTTAGACGCATATATAGCCCACTAATACGAGATTCAAACACTTTAAAAGTTAGCGCTAATTTGACCAAACCATGTCATGATTCATTTGCATATTACCAATATTGTAAGGTATGGGGTGTTACACCCTTACCCCCCTATTTGGAGATTTTAGTTATAAATACTTGAAATGATTGATAGTAAATTCTTGTAGTCAAGCCTTGTATTCCCTGTGGATTCGACCCTAAACTTTGGTTGCTTTCTTATTGGAGTGTGAACATCATAAAAATTATGGCATCATTGCCAGGGAATACAGCTAGGTTTTGACTTGATTTCACTATTAGTTAGTTCAAGTATTAATTTCTAGACTCTCTTGTATTTTACTTTTATTTTTGTTTTTATTATTTGATTCTATTTGCAAGGTGTACTAGTTTGTATGCCCAACAGAAGAAGCCAAGTCACTTCCTTAGCTCTAATCAATTTGGAGATCTATTGACTTTTTAGATGAATATCTCAGGTGAATAAGGATTTGGTGATTGAGGAATAAATGAATATGAATGATGATATGGGAAGAGAAGAAAATCTAACCCCGAGGGATCATAAACCACAACTTAGGTACTTTAACGAGAACGCTTATGATTGGATCTAATGTCATTTGAACCCTATGGCCATGGACGTTATTGGTGTTATAGTATTACCTCCACTACTGGTAGATGTTATCTTCTCAATTTCAAATGGGTTACTTCAAATGCTCCAAAATCGTGGGTTGTTCATAGGGCTACCTTCAGAGGATCCCCATCGTCATCTCTATAATATGGTTTTCGTCTATAAGAGTGTCATGGGGACACAAAATCATTCTCTTGTTGTCATCAGTTTATAGGTGTTTCTATTGTCACTAACTGGTAATGCAGCTGTGTGGTTGTCTGAGCTTCCTCTTGGTACAATAACATGTTGGATGGAGCTTTAGAGAGTGTTTCTAGAAATATATTTCCCAAGATCAAAGAAGCTAAAGCTCAAAGATCAAATAAACAATTTTAAGCAATTATCAGGTGACTCTATTAGTACCACATGGGAGAGATTCACCAAATGCTTGAGGATGGTCCCTAATCACAAGATTATTGATGATGCCTTGGTTTAGATTTTCTATCGGGCAATTGACGATAATATTCAAGCTTACATCGACACAATCATGGGATTTATGTTTCTTGACCAACCTTTTGCATTGATAGCCGGTTAGGATGGAGCAAGTTACTAAAGCCAATAAAGCATAGGGCTAACAAGAGCGAGGTGTAATGAAGACTTCTTGTGCGGTCAACACCAATAATGAGCAAGCAAAGGTCAATGAACAGATCATGGAGCAACTTGCTCAACTGCGCACAAGTATAGACTTGATTTTGAAGCAAAACCAAGCAAGTGTCCAAGTGGTCACTCACCAACCTACTAAGGTTCCTATATACGAAGATCCATTCTTTGATGAAGATGCCCGTTTCATGAGTTACCAAGCAATGGGTTTTCAAAACTCCAACTGGGACCATTGGAGGCAAGGTTCCGAGAATCAAGGTCAAAACTACAACTATGATGGTGCATATAGAGAAAATCGCCGTGGTTACTATAAAGAGAGAGAGTGTCGGATACTGAATGGGGTAGAAGAGATGGCTATAGAAATGGTCCTTATGTGCCGCCCCACAACTATGATATCTTGCCTAGTACTTCATGGGTTGAAGAGATGTTTGACAAGTTGTTGAAAAGAGCTGACCACCAAGATGAGACCTTGAAGGGAATGAAAGTGGATATTCAAGTATTAACCAAAAATAGAGTCTTATTCCGTGGCAATTAAGCAATTAGAACAATAATTTGGGCAAGTTTCTTCGTAATTTAACCAATGCCAAAAAGGCACTTTACCAAGCAACACAGTTCAAAATCCTAAAAATAAAGAGTATGATATGGTAGTCACGGCTTGGAGTGGGAAAAGCACCATAGATCCCCTATACCAGTGATTGCAGATGAAGCTCATGAGAAAGGTATTGTTTGTGAAGTTATGGTTGAGAGAGAAGGTTCGAAGAATGTTGGGATGTAAAGAGAAGTAGTAAGGAAGTACGAAAATGTTAAGTCAATTCCAAAGCCTCCTCCTCCTTTCCCTCAAAGTCTTAAGAAAAAGGAAGGGGATGGAAAATTCAAACACTTTCTCTCGATGTTGAAGCAACTATCCATCAACATTCTACTTCTAGAAGCTTTGGAGAAGATGCCCAGGTATGCCAAATATATAAAGGATTTAGTGATAAAGATATGCATGTGGAGCCAAGAGTTCTCACAAGTGCTATAACAATGAAGTACGATCATGACTAAATGCCTTGTTCAAAAACGAGAGGACTTCGGTGTATTCACCATCATTTGCACCATTGGTGATATTGAATTTGCAAGAGCATTGTACAACTTAGGAGCAAGTATTAACCTAATACCTCTTGCAGTTTTCAAAAAGATTAGTCTTGACACCCCTACTCCAACAAGAATGTGGTTATTCATAGTGGATCAAACCATCAAAAAGTCAGAGGGGATACTTCTTGATGTGCTTATTAAGGTTGATAAATTCATCTTTCATGCAGACTTTGTGATCCTTGACTGTGAAGTTGATTTCGAGGTGCCCATTATTTTGGGAAGACCATTTCTGGCCACTAGGAGAGCCCTGATGAATATGGATTCGGGTCAGCTTCGATTTAAGGTTAATGATGTAGAGGTCGCGTTCGACATCTGCCAGTCAATAAAACACCTGGATGAATTGAAAAGAGAGGTTTAGGCTCTTGATGATTATTGATTATGGATAATGACTAAGTCGAGCCACAACATTAAACAAGAGGCTTCTTGGGAGGCAACCCAAGCCTATGTGATGATTTTTAGTTTGTTTTAAGCTTGTGTGGTTTTTGAAATTTTTAGGTTGTAACATGTTATTTGTTTTTAATTTGAAAGACATTGATTTAATTGTGATATTTAGAAGGTTGTTGTGTTTTGAGACTTGGTGTAAAAGTGGAAATAAAGAACTAAAGATGTGAGAAAATGGCATTTATGATTCATAGTCACCACTATGATTCGTAGTCATATCTCATAGAGGGAAATAGTGAGTATTTAAAGTTGGCACATACAAGATGAGCTAACCTTATGATTTGTAGGGTTCCCTGTAAGTCACAAGTGGGGTTAGTAGTGCCCAGGTATGGACTTAAAGTTTTTCTAAGTTTTAAGGTTTGCTACGAGACCAGGACCTATGAGCCGTAGCATCTCCTATGAGTCATAGTCGGGGTCTCTAGCCCCGATACACAGCTTTTTAAATGATGACCTAGTTTAGAATAAAAGTGGTTAAAATAAATTTTGACCCCTAATTTCATTTTTCCCTTGCCCTAATTCGATCGAGAATCCCCAAACCCCCTTTGTTTTTCACTATTTTGATCACCATCCTAGCTATCGATATCATTTTTCTAGCAAATACTCGAGCGAGCCTACTTTTTTTCTAGGGTTTCGATATCTCTTTCCCTCTACTTTGCATCAGTTTGATCATTCTCTCATTGGGTAAGCCTCGTGGTTAATTTTAGTGTACTATTACGGTGAGTCTCATGATTGAATGATGATTGTGTGCTTGAATTAGTCATGAGTAGCCATGTGCTTATGCCTTTGATTAGATGTGTGAATAGCGGTTCGATTATTTTGAAAACTCTGTTATGATTTGAGCCGTGTTGGGAAATCTTGTTTGGGTGGTTGTAGTTGTTAGCATAATGGTCCTTTGAGTGTATTGTTTGATTGTTGTATGATCATTGTGAAAATTATTTTCAGAATTGAAATTTGGAAAATGTGGTGTGCTTTAATGTGCCACATCTTGTTAGCCTTAATTGTAAGTGTATGGAATTCTCCTTACATCTCAATGGATTATTGTGTTGGTAATTAGTGTGAGTTTGGAGATACATTGTTTATAGGTTTTACATAGAGGTAATGTGGGATTGGCTTTGATCTTTGGGGGTAGTGATTGTTATAATTGCCTTGTACGGTAGTGGGTCTAATTGTATTCCAAACTTGATGCATTTCTCTAATATTGCCAATGCTTAGCTTTTGTTTGAGTTGGTTATGGTTCTTGTGGGAATACTGCAGGCACTACAGGTTCCTTCTATCTTCAGCTACAAGGGCTCCCCATGACTTATAGGTAGTGTCCCCTCGTAGCAAGCACCAGTCACCTGTGGTTCCTTTACATTTCTCATATGAGACACACCTACGACCCATAGGGGGGATTTCATAAGTTTGACTGAGGTTTCAAAAAAGTCTTTGAAATAAGGTAAGAGAAAAGACTTTAACTCGTAGGGCACCCTACAAATCATCACTACACCTCATATCTAGTTCCATATTGCATTTTTCTCATAGATCTTGGTATTATGAGTCCATAGTATGACTCGTAAGTTACCCTATGAGTCATACCTACACCTCATAGCTACAGATCTGGAACTGTATCACTGATGTTTCTTTTAATTTCAATGTTACATTTTGCTTCTTGTTCTTTGTTAGATGATCTTTGTTTGGCCAAACATTATGAAGCTCACTTATTGCTGTGTAATTGATTTGCAGATATAATGCCTCCAACGGATAAACGAGTGATCCAAACATTTCAATGGAGATTGGTTGATGAGTCTTCTGAGACTGAGAGATCCTATGGGTCTGTTACAGTTCACAAGGTCAGAATAGACTCTGAGGCTACTGTGCCTCAAACCCCATGCACCTATGGAAGTTAGTAGTTCCTCCCAGTATGACAAGGAGGTACAGAAGGTGATGGAGCCAGGTCCGAAAGTAGTTTACCATAGATGACCCCTATGCATTCGGGGTCAGATTCAGAGTCTTAGAGCATCTAACAAGCCCAGCAGGAGAAAGAACAATCACAACCCCCAGCCAGCTCCAGATGGTGCATTATAAGAATGAAAGAAATTTATGACCAATGGTTAGAGCCAAAGGGATAAGGCAAATCGGTTAGACAGTTCCATGAGGAGTCTAGGCTAAATGACTTTGGGTTGGATAGGGTACCTTAGTTTGATTCTTAGTTAGGCAGACATGGACCACGATGAATTACACAGCAGTTGGGCAAGTATTCCCTTTACTTAGTAAATGAGTTTTATGCAACCTACCTAGCTGCACTTCATCGAGGCCTGCCAAAGAACATGAGGCCGATTGAGCAGCCGCATTTATGAGTGGTTTTGATCAAGGGTCAGAGAATTGACATCTCGGAGGTAACAATTTGCCTGGTTCAGTTTGGGACCAACTACAAAGTGCCTCAGTCCACCGCAGAGTATGATGGTCATATTGCCAAAATGAGGAGAGAAGTGAAGGAGACAGACATTGGGGATAAAATAGAGCTGCTGTAGTGGATTGCCAGTCAAATATGCAAGGAGGTCTTCAAGTTAACATGGGTCATAAACCACGTTGGTTCGATAGTAAAAGTCCACCTCTCTTTTTGGGCTAAGTTTTGGTGGTCGATTATCCATTGGCATATCCATCTCATTTTCACGAATAATGTGATCACCCTAGACCAAGCAATGTTATTAGCTAGCATCCTAGCTGGTAATGAGATAGATTGGGCCTAGATTATCTCTGAGCAGATTCACGAGTCTGCCATCCGAATGAACACTTCACTGCCATTCCCTATTTTGATCCACCCTTTATGTAGTGCAGTAGGTGTTCGTGTCGACCCCTATTAGGACCAGCATATAAAGGGCACATGCACCATGGATCCAAGCCTAATAAAGGCTAATGAGAAGCCAATGTCCCTACCACGTGCAGCTCCTCTGGCTATCCCAGATCCATTCCCGATTGAGCCCCAGAATTAGGGTATGAGTCCTGCCACCACTAGTACTACTCTAGCTACTGCAGAACCTTCCCCAGCTGTTGAGATCAAGTCCACACCATCTTCCAGTACTCCCGCACCAGCATCATCAACTATGTAGGTTAATTCTCTTATCTCTATTGTTGCTTTTTAGGCACTGGTGCGCAAGGTAGCTACAATGGAGCTCAGGCTGTAGGTTTTAGCAATGTAGGTTAGACCATCGGTTAGCTAGACTGTTCGAGACTCAGAGGAGAGGGAAAAGTCATTCACCTTTGATTTGGTGTATGAGAAAGTTAGAGTGGTGGATGTCCGAATAGATGTATTCTAGGTGAGAGTCTAGAAAAGGCTTGAGGGTGCTCGATCTACTGATGCGAGTGCAGTTATAAAGGAGTTGGCCAAGTTTAAGGCCAACTTAGTATAGATATTAGCAATCCCTATTGTAGTCCCTAAGGTTGCACCGGTGGGTGATGAGGTTTTTGATTGGTCAACTGATCGCCCTCATGCCCACGGGAAGAATCCCCTCAAGATGGATGACCCAGAGATGAACCAGAAGAGGTCTAGACCTGATGACCTAGTAGCACTGGAGGAGAATCCCATACCATAGGCAGTGGTGCAGGAGTCAATACTCATGGCGGCTATACAGAGAGATCGGACGCAGTAGACGACCCATGGAGAAGGTAGTTCACTTGCAGCTGCAGCCCAGACTATTGAAGAGGAGGTTGTGACCCAAGACCCTGTCGACTAGATAGATGTTGGTGCTTGTTCTCCATGATGTTTGATTTTTGACCCCAGCACTTATTTTCTATCTATGGATACTTTGTTCTTTTTGTTAGATAATGTTTTTGTTATATTGGTTTTGGATTTGTTTAAATGTTTTTTCTTTAATGTTCTTTTCACTTTTGTTTTGGATGTTTAGTTTTAAAATATTGGTTGTTAATGTGTGCGTCTATATATATGTGTGTGTGTGTGTGTTTTCGTTATTCGGTTTTCGTTCATGTGTTTACTTTGAGGATGAAGTATTCTATTTTGGTGGGGTATGGGAAGTTATGGATTAAGGTAAAGCCTGAGTAGCCTTGAGTCCATAACTTCCCCTATTTTTTATCCCAAGGTTTTCTTGTCGTATTTTTTTTCCTTGTAGATGTTTAATTTCTATTGAACTGGCATGTTTAGGTAGTGTAGATAATTTGTAGACATATAGTAGTTATTATCTTTTGGCATATATATACAACTTTTAAATATTTTTTAAATGATTAAAAATTTTGTACCCTCAAAATTTTTGAGGTTGTTGGTTATTTTCGCAATCATACATATGATTATCTGTTTGTTCTAATAATGAGAAGCTAAGTTGAGGATTGAAGCATGACCTGTGAGTCTATACTTGATTGTGTGTGCAATGCCATGTGTGTTGTGAGCTTATTTTGCCGTATTCATGTATCATGTATGGACTCTGAACTTGCCTTGTTACTCTATGATTGGTTTGGAGATGTTGTTGATTTAAAAGGGATCTTAGCCCTTTGTTCTTTTAGTGAGCCCGCTCGTGCCTAAATGACCTACTAAATGTGTTAGTGAACCCTTTGTTTCAAATGTTTGAGCCTCTCATGCACTCATTCTTTCTTGACACCTAGCTAGCTCAGCCTTAATTTATGAAATACGTTGATATTGGCCCTGGTCTATCCTTGAACATATGAACCTTGATTGAGGATGAAATCCTAAGTTGAGGGTGGCTACAAATGGTAGCACTGGTTTAGGGAATAGATATTTCACCTCAAACTAAAAGCCTAAGTTGAGGGTGGCCTTTATTGTGGTAAAGTAATGAAAAGAAGGTGGTTGGTTTGGAAACAAAGAAATAAATTAAAAAAAACACGATCTCGTGGAGGAAAAAGAAAAGAAAAGTGCCTTGAATTGAACAAAATAGCAAAAATGATTCCAAAAATATGGCACAACTGAAAAGGAGAATGAAAGCACCCAGGAAAAGCTTGAAGTAGGAGAATAAGGGTGGATTTAGTGAAAATAGTTGGGCATGAAGGTGAAAGTGTGGGTAAACATGGTTCAAGGATAGCTTTTAGTCACTACTTGCGTAAAATGCTATACCAAAGCCCTATGATCCTATGTTACAAGCCTTTAAGTCTAAAAGTATCTAAATCCACTTTGTCACCAATTCGAAAATTGAGTTTAGAGGAAAGCCCATGGTGTTAGTCATTTTGCATGAATTTCATTTGTGAGAGTGAGAATGCTTGCACAGTCTCTGAATTCTAAATGCTTTCTGAGTGAGTAAGAGGGAATTCTTTTCTGTGAGGACATTTGTACTGCTTGATTAGCATATGACTAATCCAATGATTGCGGATGGTTGATGCTCCTTAGCTTATCATAGTTGGGTTGCAGATACATGGTTTGCTTAGTAGCTTTGAAATCTTGTTTTAAAAATGAAAGTTGGGTACCTGAATTGGAATAAATGATGTATATGCCATTAGTCTCTCATTATCTACATAGATTGAGTCGTCGCTTGAGGACAAGCAACAGTTCTAAGTTAAGGGTGTTGATGTGCTGTCAAAATACAGCACATTTAATACCTAAAACAAGGGATTTTGTGAGTTCTCAATGTGACTTATTATGCTTTTTGTATGTTTTTGTGTTGTTATTGCAGAAAAGGAAGGTTGTCATGATTTTAGGATAAAAATTACAGATTTTTCTGAAGTGCAGGACATATTAGCTTACCTACGAGTCGTAGCCCAAGTTACAAGTCATAGGGTGATTTCGTAGCCAGAAACAGAGAGCAAAAATCAGAAATCTGCTAAGTGAAGGTCAGCCTTATGAGGCATCCTATGAGTCGTAGTTCTCACTAAGATTCGTATAGGTATACTCATAGCAAGAAATAGAGAGCCAAGATTTTGGAGTAAAAACTGAAGGGCTAGACTACAAGAAGAGCATAAGAGTCATAGCTCAAGAAACGACTCATACTAGTGGGTCATAATAGTCAAGTCTAAAATGCGAAGTGCCTAATACAAGACCCAAATTACGACTCGTAGGTGACCCTATAAGTCAGAGCTGTGAGACGTACCCACATTTATCTGTCTTTTTTGTGTAATTTTTAGGGTTAAGCTTGTAAATAATATATATAATTTATGTTAGGGTTTATTGGAGAAGACTTTCTGGACTTGAGATAAATATATTCTCTCTAGAATATTTTAGGTTTTAGTGTAGATTCTCCATTTCTATTGGAAAACCCACTTTTGAGGATACCAAATCTTGCATTGTATTCATTCTCCATCTATCAAAGCTTGTGGTTTGCAACTCGTGGTGGTATTGTTCTTCATTGCTTTAGGTAAAAATTCTCAACTATGTATTTTATTTGCATTCTTGTTGGTTTTGCCTTAGCCATGAGTAGCTAAGCACCCACAACTTAGGATTTTGGGAACCATAGGTAGTTGATTTGACATGACCTGGATTAATTGCATTTCTATGATTAGGATTTTGCATGTATTATTTATTTCCCTTCATTTTGATTGTTGTTTGGTCGTGGCCAACACCAAACCTTGCCTACTATCATAATCCTGACCAAGGTGGTAACGAATAGGAAAAGAGAAGTAAATGACAGGATTTGATTAATGTGTTCTCATCTAATCAACCAAACTTGACTAAGGAGAGGTTGGCTGGGACAATGGGTAACGGTTAGTTGGCACACCATGGTTGTGACCATGCACTATGGTGAAATTCGACCTTCACCTTCACAAGAGGTCTGAAAGAACCTAAGTTACCATCTTGAATGCGAATTCTTAATTGTAGTTATGTTGTCTATGGTAATCGAGTCAACTAACCATGGGGAACACAATTCCCAAGTTGTCCCTAAATTTGAGTGTTTCCTTGCATAGTAGCATAGTGCTTTTTTATTTTTATTTCTAACCCCTCCCCCCCCTCCATTTGGAGATTTTAGTTATACATACACTAAATGATTGATTGAGAATTCTTGTAGTCAAGCCCTATATTCCCTGTGGATTCGACCCTAACCTTTGGTTAGGTTAATTGCTGACAGCGATCGCTTTCTTATTTGGAGCGTGAACATCACCAACTACTCATGCTTTTACAATGATTCCACGGTAGAGACTTTGAAAGTTGCATGAAAATAAGATTTAATTTGCATTAATGTTTTAGTAAGGAGTTTATAGATGTTCCATTCTATTCAAGCCATCTCAATTCAAATTTGGGGACAAATGTTTCCAAGGGGGGAGTATCAAATCATCTCTCAATGTAGCTCGGAAAGACCCTATGATGCAATTTTTTAATATGTCAAAATTCATGCAGAATTTCACAAACCTGACCTCATATTCTTGTTCAGAGGAAAAACTCAAGTGGGGAAATGGTTACCTACAAGGTATATTTTACTTGTACCAAAAAAATATTTTTCTATAAAATTTCACAAACCAATGGTACGGCCACAACATGGACTGGACGCGCCATAGGTCAAAAACTCCCTTTTTCACTCAAGGACAATTGAGTAATTACCCAATGTCTACATATACATGAAACTTTCATTCTCAATTGTTTTTCAACTCCAAAACTCTTAAATTCCTCTATAATCTTCACCAAATTCTCCATTCATTCTAAAAAAATTTCAAGAAGTTTTGTTGGAATTCAAGAAAACCAAGTAATGCCCCAAGTCCTCCTCAAGTCTTTCTTCAAGAAACTCTAAGTCTAAGGTATGTTGATTTTCATCCATGGGTCCTTTCACCCATGGATTTCTAAAACTATTTTTATCAAATTTCTTGATTCTATTTACTAATTCTTTATGGGTATTTTTTTTATTATAAATCCATTTCATGAAATAGATTGAAAAATTGTTGATTATTGATTTATTGTACATGGGCTCCTACTAATGATTGATATTATGATATGTTATTACATTGAAGCTTTGTAAGCTATGGTATCTTGAAAGACTCTAAAATATTATGAATTTTTGAATGGTTTTCATGACACCCAAATTGGGATTTTACAAGTATGTTGTTGGGTTATTTGAATGAATACTTAAATGACTTTAAGTTACCCCTCTCATGTTCCTTATTATTGAATTCTATGATTTTAAGCTTAAATACATATACCCAACATGTTTTGACTAAGTTATGTGGCAAATATCTTATGTGATGAAACTTATGGTAGGCCTTGTGATTTATGAATATTGTTGATGTTGAAGAAAAATTAAGCATACTATGAGTTCATGAAAATGTTATAAATAGTATGAATGATATGAAACCCTTTTATTTGATATTATAATGTGATGGTTTGACGAGCTAGTTTATGATATTCAAAGCTATAAATATTGTGATACCATGAGACACTATGGAATTGAGGATTGTATGAGATGAATTTTATGTTTTCATGTCTATGTTTTGAAAGATGATATGTACGATTGTGATGGATTGTTTAAGAATAATTTGAATTGGTGATATTCATTATATGTCTTGAAGTATGACGTCTAAATAATGAGAAATGAAGGCTTATGAGACATCCTATATTTATTCTAGACTTATGAAAAGTTTCTTATGAATAATGAAAAGGTTTCGTTATATGTATGCTAGTTAATGAATATTATGGAGGATGAGGTATATCTAGTATTATGTGAAATTCATTGAGATATTATGAAAGCAACGTGTTATTATTAAACCCTCCTTATGATGTTATGTTATACAAGTTGTGTATGTCATGATTACCCTCATGTTTGTATGTCCAATGGGACTAGTCTTATGAAGTTTAGCATGAATGACTAAAAAATGTGAGTCCCCACCTAGTTATTGATCATGAGACTATGATGACCTATTAGTAGAGGTATATGAAATGATGACCCATTAGTAGAGGGATATGATAATGATGCTAACCTATTGTAGAGGCTTGGCCAAGATTACGATGGTAGCCAATAGTAGAGACTTCACCAAGATTATGATGCTAGCCAATAGTAGAGGCTTCGCTAAGATTATGATACTAGTTGATAGTAGTGGCTTAGCAAAGATATATGAGCAATCCTTATGATGATATTAATGTTCTAAATGTTTATGAAATGGGTTAGTAGTATTCCCATCCATTATTTTACAAGGGTTATGGGATGGGTTAAGAATTTTCCTCCATTGTTTTACAAAGCTTATGGAATAGGTTAGTAGAATACCTCTCCACTAATGAATTTCATGATTCCTCCCTATGATTATTCCGTAAGAGTTTACTTAGCATCGAGTGTACCCTAGGAT
>JAOTQJ010189640.1:0-21703 GCA_025642045.1 Solanum sejunctum
GATTGGGACTCCATGTAGCCTGACTATCTCTTTTAGGTATAGCTTGGCATATTCTTCAGCTATATAATCACTCCTGATAGATAAGAAGTGTGCTGACTTTGTGAGTCTGTCAACTATTACCCATATAGAGTCAAACTTTTGAGATGAATGAGGAAAACCTGTAACAAAGTCCATATTAATCATATCCCACTTCCATGTTGGAAGTGCTATACACTGCATGTAAACTCCTGGCTTTTGGTGTTCTACTTTTACTTGTTGGCAATTTGGACATTGGGCTACAAATTATGCAAAGTCCTTTTTCATCCCTCCCCACTAAAACATTCCATTCTGGTCATGGTACATCTTAGTTGATCCTTGATGGATGGAATATCAGGAATGATGGGCTTCTTCCATTATTCTCTTTCTTAACCCATTCATATCAGACACACATAATCTATTTTGATAGTATAGTACTCCATTTTGTGCAAGGTTAAAGCCTTTTATCATACCCTGACTCACTTTTTTCTTAAGCTGTCATGGAACAGGATCCTCGAATTATTTTTCTTTTACTTCTTTTAGCAATGAAGACTCCGTAGCATTATGCACACTAACCTCTTTCTTTGGAGTTTCAAGAAGGCGAACCCCTAAATTGGCTAGCTGACGTAGATCCTTGGCTATTCTTTGATTTACCATAGCTTGATCACTAGTATTTATGATTGTCTTACGACTCAGAGCATCAACTACCACATTTGCCTTCCCTAGATGGTATAGTATGTAAATGTTGTAATCCTTTATTAGCTCTATCTATCTCCGCTGTCTCAAGTTTGTTTAAAGATGTACTGTAGGCTTTTATGATCAGTATATATGTCAACATGAACTCTATACAAATAGTGGCACCATATTTTCAAAGCAAACACAACTGCTGCTAGCTCAAGATCATATGTTGGATAGTTTTTCTCATGTGGTCATAGCTGCCTGGATGCATAAACAATTACTTTACCATTCTGTGTGAATACACACCCTAAGCCAACTCCTGAAGTATCGCAATACACTGTATATCCTCAGTACCTTCCAAAAGTACTAGCATAGGTGCAGAAGTTAGCTTATTTTTCAGCTCCTGGAAGCTTCTTTCACATGCATCATTCCATTGGAACTTAGCTACCTTATATGTCAGCTTTGTTAGAGGTGCAGAAATAGAAGAAAAATCTTCAACAAACCTCCTGTAATAACTTGCCAAGCCTAAGAAGCTCCAAACTTCCGTGGGTGTTGTGGGTCCTGGCTAATCTTTCACCGCTTCTATCTTTTGTGAATCAACCCTTATTCCCTCATCCACAATATGACCCAAGAATGCCACTGACTTTAGCCAAAATTCACATAAATTTGGCATATAACTTTTGATCACAAAGAGTCTGTAACACCTGTCGCAAGTGATCTGCATGGTCCTCTTCTGATCTTGAATATACTAAAATGTCATCTATAAATACTATCACGAAAACATCCAAGAATGGCCTGAATACCCTGTTCATCAGATCCATAAAAACTGCTGGTGTATTCGTTAGCCCAAATGACATAACAAGAAATTCAAAATGACCATAGCGTGTCTTGAAAGCTGTCTTGGGTATATCTTGCTCCTTCACCCTCATTTGGTGATAACTTGATCTCAAATCAATTTTTGAAAAGCATTTGGCACCCTGTAACTGAGGAAATAAGTCAGCAATCCTGGGGAGGGGATATTTATTCTTAATTGTCACCTTATTCAATTGTCGATAATCGATACGTATTCTCAAGGTGCCATCCTTTTTGCATACAAATAATACTGGTGCACCCCAGGGGGACACACTAGGCCTTATAAAACCCTTATCCAGTAAATCTTTTAACTGCTCTTTCAACTCACTCAATTCTGCTGGAGCCATTCTATATGGACGAATAGAAATAGGTCGAGTGCCTGGGAGTAAGTCAATACGAAAATCTATTTCTCGTTCAGGAGGTAAGCCTGGGAGTTCTTTGGGGAACACATCAACAAATTCATTTACTACTGGAACTGACTGAAGAGTTGGTGATTCTGTCTCCATATCCATTACTCTAACTAAATGACATATATACCCATTGGATATCATCTTTCTGTCCTTAAAGTAAGAGATGAACTTCCCCTTTGGCGCCCTAACATTGCCTTTCCATTCAAAAATTGCCTCATTTGGAAAATGGAAGTACACCCTCTTAGTTCGGCAATCCACAGTGGCATAGCAAGAAGCTAACCAATCCATGCCCATTATCACATCAAACTCCACCACTTCTAGCTCAATAAGGTTAGCCAATGTGTCATGGCCACAAACAGTTACTACACAATCATAATAAACTCATCTAGCCATAATAAATTCACCATTTGGTGTAGATACTTAAAATGGTTTGTTCAATAATTTGGCCATTCTTTTAAGCTTCCCAGCAACTAGTGGAGTGATGTATGATAGTGTAGAACCAGGGTCAATTAATGCATATACATTATGTGAAAAGATGGATAATATACATGTGACCACATCAGGTAAAGCTTCCAAATTCTGTCGACTCACTAGTGCATAAGTGCAATTCTGGACCCCGCTAGAGCTAGATGTCCCTCTAACACCTCTACCACGACCATAGGTGCTTGCTGACCCCTACCTGATAGAGAAACTAATGATGATGATGCAATAGCTAACCTAGTAGATTGTGCCATACCACCCATACGTCTCCTTGGGAAATCGCTTATCATGTTCCCTGGCATACCACATAAATAACAAACATCTATCCCAGCGTGACATCTACCTGGATGACTCCTTCCATACTGTTGACAAGGCTTCCTAGGAGTCATTGATTGGCCTGCTAAATAACCCATTGCTCGAGCACCTTACCCTTCACCTCACTGACTAAACTGATTACTTCGAGGCCCTTGAAGTTGTGGTGGAGTAATAGCTGTAGAGTCAGAGGATGATGGCCTAGGCGGTCTATTAGAAAACCGAGGCCTAAAATCACTTTGGGGTGGTGTAAACTGCCCTGTAGATCTAGCTCTTTTGGCCTGCCCCCTTTCTAACTCTCGTGCCCTTCTCCTCTGCCTCTGGTCCTCTAATTTCTGTGCAAACGCCTGCATTCTTGCTATGTCCATAGCTTTGTTTAATGAAACAATGGTGCAGACTCTGACCAAATACGTATCCAACCTATCTACATATTGATGGACTCTATCTGCCATTGTAGCAACTATATTAGGAGCATATCTTGCCAGGGAATCAAATTGAAGGCTATACTCCTGCACACTCATATTCCCTTGATGGAGATTCAGTAATTGATCTGCACGGGCCTCTCGAATCTCTAATGACAAATAATGGTCAAGAAATGCCTCTTTAAATTCTTTCCAGGTAGTTGGAGGTGTATCTATTCCCTTAGATTGCTTCCAAGCTTCATACCATAATATAGGCACACCCTTCAGCCTGTACGTCGCTAACTCGACAGCTTCTGTAGCACCCACATGCATAACATCCAAAGTACGCTGAATCTGATTAATAAAGTCCTGGGGGTCTTCTTTAGGATCTGACCTAGTGAAGGTTGGAGGGTCCAAATTAAGAAAATAACGTCCTGGTACCAACTACCCTATTTGTACCACCTATACCCATAATTGGACCTTCCTGCCTTTGACCTTGACCAACAACTATAAGGGTCAATAGCTGAACTGCATTTCTTAGATCATACATTGTAGCATCAACAGGTGGTTTTGGGGGAATTTCATTGCTCTCTGGTTCATTAGGAACTGGAGGAGTTGGAGAAATCTGTGACAAAGAATCCTCTTGAATTTCATCTTGTTGTCTCACCTGGCTGGGTATACCAACCACCACTTCTATTGCCTTCCCTTTACCTTTATTTTTCCTTGTTTCAGGCATACTTGCTGTACAAAATAATTTGGGGATTAGACACAGTCAACCTATTACACTTTGCTCTATGGCACGATCTAAAGAATGAAAAGAAGTAACAGCTCCTAAATGCCACATAACCTTCTGCTTATAAATGTGGTGCACAACACATCGATAAATAAGATTCTACATCGACACAGCTTTGTAGACTCCTTAGGATAACCCGCTCTGATACCACTTCTGTCACACCCTAAAGTCTTGTAGGGTGGATCGGCACCCGTTGCCAATAAGGCTTGGGAGAACCAACTTGTAACTATATGCGTTCTGTACATATTATAAGGGGTTTCTACGTTTGACATGCCTTTAAGCGGATAAATAGTGATAATAACCTAAAAGGAAATGCATATGACTAGGCCGTTGGGGCCATGCTGTCTAAAGTGCGAGACATGACTTCACTATGCTTTACATAGTCTACAAAGACTCTAAATAAAGAAAAACATCTAACAAGGGTCGGGACAGGCCCCGCCTCAACAAACTACGCAATAAAAACATATAAGCTCTAGACATATACAAAGTCCCGAAGCAACCTGGAGCTTGATGACAGCAACTGAATATCTTGTACTCTTACTGGGGAGATCTACTAGCACCTATGCCTGCAGCATAAAATGCAGGTCCCCCGTAAGGGACGTCAGTATGGGATAATATACTGAGTATGTAAGGCAGGATATACTATATATAAAGTAAAAACTCAAACGAAACCATGCATCTGTGAAAGTCCAGGGACCACCCTTAGTTATGCTGTAGAATCATGTACTTTATGTCTGTTATATCACTTTACCTTTACTGTAAAATCTGTACTATAAAATCTGTGCACAGCTGTAATCAAATGACCAACTGATCAATGGTAAAATGTATCAGGATCATCCCTATGCTAGGTTCGTTCTGAACTCCCTCGGGTTCCACCCGTAGTATTGTATTGGGATCGTCCCTATGCTAGGTTCTTTTGAACCCCCTCGAGCTCCACCCATCAACTGTATACTGTATCTTTCAATTACCTTTGAGATGATTCTTTTGGTGTCCATAATATTGGAACTGTAGGACTGTATATGTAATATGTGACATATGGAAAATCACACAAGATGACATGACAATGAAAAGAGTGCGTTACGTAAATAATAACATACATGTGAATGAAACAACTTGTGAACTTTACTCCGTAACAAGAACTCATATAACTTGGTATCCAGCATGTATGCAATTTTAAAGGTGACTATGTATGGAATCATATGGACATGTACAAAAGTGAAGACATGGTTAATAGTTGTGCTGGAGTTGGTGAATGCCTTTATATACCAACGAGAGAGCTATGTTTCATGCCAAGTGATACGAAATCATATAACCTTACATACCTCATCGTCAGACCTTGTTACTACCTCAAGATAACCTTCCCTTCCTCCAAATACTTAGCTACAATATAGTAAGTGATAACACTAGAATTAATAGCCAATAGATACACCTTGGCATCCCAATCACATAAGAAAATAATACATGGGCAGCAAGCGTGTGTTTATAAACCCGGGGGTATTCCTTTAACCTTTCTGCCCCTAATCGTATTTTCTAATACACATTAGCATGTACATATCATTGACTGCCTATTATAAGTCCATAAATCCTTACAACAGCGCACAAAGCACAATACATCACAATTCCACACACTCTAAAAATGGACAGCATAACGTTATCTTTCTTCGCTATATTTCGACATTGATAACTCCAAACCTATTCCAACTTTAACCAAATTGTTCCAGCAATATTTAAACATATAAACATACCTAAAACATTACTATAACATCACTTAAGAATTCATGAAGGACATGAGCTAATAGCTTTACATACAATAGCCCGCAAGTTTCAATCAACATGATGCTTAAGATAACTCGATAAAATGCGCTTGCTAAATGAAGCCAAAATCAGGAAAGCAACCTTAGAGTGATGTTTATAACTCAAACCATGTTAATAACACCAATTTACCTTCATAATATAACTTAAAAACCATAGAGAAATCACCAAAATAAAAAGGAAAAGGTGCAGCAACTTTCTGCACAAAATCTGTCCAACCAATTTCAGCAAGTGTAGCTAGCATCTATTCCTTGTTTCTCATGATACAACTATACTAAACACACAACTATAATTACTCAACTTTTTCTTCAAGGTGTATAGTCTCCTTATGAACCCTAAAGAAGTCGTTTGGCTGCTTCACAAAGTTTAGAAAAGTTGAAAGGAAACTTAGAGACCAAATCTGATTTTTTTGTGTTCAAGTGAGCAATAACTTGTGGAGCAGCTTTGGAGCTCTTTCTATAGGGATATTATGTCGACTCTCTCTTTACTTCTTGACCATCCTATACCACATATAATAAAGTTTCTTCCCCACCATCGTGGCCCTCAAATTTGGGCCTTTTTGGAGTACCAACTTGATGGACTTGGGTTGCCTATTTTTAGCTTTCACTTAGTTTTGGGCCCAATTTGCTAAGTGTATTGTGATGTATTTAGGCCCTTTTTATTATACTTCTCGGGCTTAAAATGTAGCCCACTTATGATAATAAAAGATGGGCTAAATTTACACCCTTAACACGGACATTATTCATAATTGAATTTAGTTAAATTCGACGTCGAGCCTCGTCTCTGTTTAACTAGTGATTTTAAGCTAAGCAAGTAGGTGATTCACCTTCTAGCTTCTAAGTCCTACAAGCAACTTAATTATTTTACTTCATTTAAGGCTGTAATCTTATTAATTTGATACAGAACATGTATACACTCGACCCTTTTAAGCGTTAGACGCACATATAGCCCATTAACACCAGATTCAAACGCTTTTGAAAACTAGCGCTAATTGTCCAAACCATGTCATGTTTCATTTGTATTGTACCAATATTGTAAGGTGTGGGGTGTTACACTAGATTACCCTCAATGAAAGTAAATATAGTCACAATATAACTCAACCATGACAAAAAAGCTAGAAGATAGCAATTCCATCCCTGAAGCATGAGGACTCACCCAAATAGTCTATGAAGAGTATTTGGATCTAGTCACGAGGATGAAGAGGAGAATAGTCACTTATCCCTACATTGTAAAATAATATAGGCATAAATTATACATTAATATGTTTGAATGTTCTGAGTATGCATGCATGAAATACAACAATATACATGTGATACATGACTAAGTAATACATGAGCAAAGGGATAAGTAGAATAAGAGCAAGAAAAGGAATCAACGTATCAATATGCCATGAATGAAATAATGCATTATGACATAATACCAAGAATTAGATAATTTGAGTTATAACAAGGAAACCCGATGTTGCCCTTACATCAAAAAAAGAGGAGTCTACTTGCCAAGGTATAATTCTACATGTCATAAGCTATGTGGATCCACTAGCAACCTATATTGAAAATCATAAATCCTCTGGTGGCACATAGTTATGGGATAATAGGATTTAGTACTAAGGGCCATGCCTTATTTATGGGTGTTCCCTATTCTCAAAGTCCTCTTCGTGCTAAGTCAACATCCCATGAAATACATAATATAGGCATGAAATCATACTTATCATAAATCATCATAATTCATACTTATCACATAATCATAATCTTGATCAAAACCTCATTGTCCATAAATTTATGCATATGAGTAGCTCATTTCATACCAAGTGTAAAGTGGCAAGTGCTCTCCCATCATTAGTAAATCATCCATAGGAGTGTAAAGTGGTAGGTGTGCTCCCATCATCATAAACCCTTCATAACTATTCTAGCATCCTAGGTTACCTCTTATGATCTTAAGTCTCCTATAGGGATCTTAGATCACCTTCAAGGATCCTAAATCCTCTATTCATAAACTTACTTTAATCCTTGAACATGCATAGTCATGATCATGTGATGAAAGAAAGGATAATAGCATGGGTTCACATTCAATAAGCTTAAAATCAAGTAAGATCGATTCATGCTTAATTGTAAAATTGAAAATCACTTGAATCAAAATTAAAGGAAATCAATCGTAATTTCTGTAAACATCAAGAGCATACTTAAGAAAATTCATGTAGATTGTGTAATCCATGTAATTTGAAGTAATCCATGCATATTCTAGCATATAAACATAATCTACACATAACATGAACATTTGAAATCAAGATCATGAATATCCCCATTGTTCATGCTTGAAATTGGTGAATAATGATGAAAATGGGTTGAGCACCATAGATGAAAACCCACTACTTTGATGAATAATTCAAAGGACTTAGGAAGGACTTAGCTTGAACTTTGTAGGTCTTCAATGGATTCTTCAATTGTAGTGGAGCGGAGACTTGGAGAGCAAATTTGTTAATGTAGGTTTTCAAAGTGAACGGAAGACATAGAATAGTTAATAAAGGGTATTTTCATTAAAAAGATGCCCAAAATACCTTTTTAACAGTGAAAGAAATAACTCAAATACCCCCACTTAAAACCACAAACTTTACCTAGACGGACCTTTCCAAAAAACCCCCCTATGACTCGTTTTGAGCTTTAAGGGCTGTGGGGTGGTCCGTGGTGAGCAAGGGTGGCTTATCCTAGAAGAGGTGCTCCATGATCCCTTTACGGCTCATGGTGCAGACCATGGCTTATGAAGGATGTTGTGGTGGGTCACCCACTAAAGGAAACCCCAAATTCTCCAAGTGGTGCCACCATGAGACCCCATCACGAGCCATGGTGACAACCATGTGGCCTCATAAATTTTCACTTCTTATGCCTTATTTCTAACTTCTAATGCACCTGGCCTTACAAAATCTCCCCCTTGGGATCATTCGTCCTCAAATGAGATGAGAATCAACCTGTGATGAGTAAAACGAATATCAACATCCCAGCATGAGTGCAGAAATACAATTTATACATCAAGATAATAAAGTCTTCAACTTTTGCAATGAAAATCATTTAAAACTAGTTTCATGAATATGCATGCATGTACCATGACATGATAATGCTGAAAGTAAAGGATTTAGACCATTTGAGCACAAATGACCTGATATCTTAGGCTTGAGTAAAGTGTAAAAGGTAAAGATATCATCGCATCATGTTCAACTCTGAATCCCATGTATCATTGTCAACTTGTTAGTTCCTCTAAAGGACTTTAACCAAAGCAACTTCCTTGTTCCATAGCATCTTTACTTGCCAATCTAAAATCATAATTGGAACCTCTTCATAAGTCAATTTTTTTCAAACATCGATATTCTCCAATGGTACAATAACACTTGGATCAACCATGAATTTTCTCAATATAGACAAATGGAATACCAGATGAACTATAACTATCTTTAATTGCGAGCCTAACCTATATGCTATTTTGTCAATCCACTGCAAAACTTCATAAGGCCCTACATATAGAGGGCTTAATTTACCCTTCTTACTAAATAACATCACACCCTTTATGAGTGACACCTTCATATACACCCAATCCTCTACATGAAACTTAACATCTCTCTTCCTAACATCAGAATATGAATTTTGGCAACTTTAAGCCATCTTTAACTTTTCTCTTATGAGCTTCACCTTCTCCATAGCATCCAACACCATATCAAGGTCAATCAATGCCATCCACCAAGTTCAAACCAATCCACTAGAGATCTATACCTCCTGTACAAAGCCTCAAACAATGTCATTTTAGTGGTAGTATGATATCTGTTGTTATAAGCAAACTCAATAAGCAGTAGGTGATCATCCCAACTATCCTTCAGCTCGAACACACAAACCCTTAGCATGTCCTTGGGGTCTAAATTGTCCTTTCAGCCTGCCCATCAGTTTAAGGATGAAAAGTGGTGCTCAACTTCACCTTGGTACCAAGACCTCTTTGAAATAACTTCCAAAAATGAGAAGTGAATTGGATAGAATGATTTGATAAGATGGACAATGGCACACCATGAAACCTCACCAATTCCCTATTTTACAACTTAGAATAATCCTTGATAGTAAAGAAAGTCTTCATCGGTAGAAAATGAGCTGACTACTCATTCTATCAATGATTACCCAAATGGAGTCATATTATTCCTAGGTATGAGGCAAACCTGTCACAAAATCCATAATCACATCTTCCTACTTCCAAGTATAAATATCAATGTCTTGGACTTAGAATTTGGGCAATCCACCACAAACCTAGCTATATTCTTCTTCATGTCATTCCATCAATACACCTCCTTTAAGTCTCGGTAAATCTTGGTGGATCTAAGATGTATAGAGTAGGAAGAGTTATGGGCTTGCCTTAGAATTACACTTCTTTAGTCATCAACATTTGAAATATATAACTAGCACTGGTAAGAGAGCACACCATCTTAACCTACTGAGAAAACCTTTACCTTATTTTCAGAAACCAGCTTTTTCAACTCAACTAATGTTAGATTTAGGTATTGCTTTGCTGTAACATCCACTACCATGAAAGATTCAGAAATACTTTGTACATATATACCACCCTCATTAGAGTGACTCAACCTTACCCTCGATTAGGCCAAATGGTGCAACTCCTTCACAACTCTCTCTTTGCCTCATCAACATGAGAAACATTGCCCATTTATAACGTACTAAGAGCATTGACTACAATATTTGCCTTGCCTGGATGATACTGCACACTTATGACATAATCCTTGAGGAGCTCAAGCCACCTTCTTTGCCTAAGATTTTGATCCTATTGGCGAAATATATATTGTAAACTCTTATGGTTGATAAGCACATCAACATGCACTATGAAGATAATGATGCCAAATTTTCAAGGCAAATACCACGGCCACCAATTCAAGATCATGGGTTGGATAATTTTATTTATGCACCTTCAACTTCCCTAAAGCACACGTTATGACCATACCATTTTGCATTGGGACACACCCCAAACCAACACGCGAAGCATCACAATAAACCACAAATCTATCCAACCTTCCAGTACTATCAAAATAGGAGCTGATGTAAGGCATTCTTTCAAAGTATAAAAGCTTTTCTCACATTTGTCCAATTATTTGAACTTCACCTTCTTTGGGTCCAACTTGGTCAAAAGGGATTCAATGGATGAAAGCCCCTACAAAACCTTTGATAATACCTGAACCCAAAAAGCTTCTAATGTCTAAAAGAGACAATAGTTTATGCCAATTATTTACTGCTGTAGTATTTTTACATTAACCTTAATCCCATCACTAGATACCACATGCCCAAGGAATTCCACCTCTTTTAACCAGAAAACACACTTGATGAATTTTTCAAATAACTGCTTATCCCTTAAGGTTTCAAGCACAACCCTAAAATAACTCATCTGCACTTCCTCACAATGGGAATAGATCAGAATGTCATTATGAAGACTACCATAACTATGTCGAGGTAAGACTTGAACACTCTATTCATTAGGTTCATGAATACTGCTGGAATATTGGTTAACCAGTAGACTCAAAGTGACCATACCTCATTCAAAATGCTATCTTGGAAATATCACACTATCTTACCCTCCACTAATGATAGCCAGATCAAAGATCAATTTTGGAGAAGTGAATAGTTCTTTACAATGGATCAAACAAATCATCTATCCTCGGTAGTGGATATTTATTATTTATAGTAACCTTGTTCAATTATATATAGTATATACACATTCAAAGTGACCTATCCTTTTTTCTCACAAATAACACAGGAATACCTTATGGGAAAATGCTTTTCCTAATAAAATCCTTTTCCGACAAGTCTTTCAACTGTTCCTTTAATTCCTTCAACTCTGTCAGGGACACCTGGTTTGGAGGGATTGAGATAGGTTAGGTATCTGGGAGGATATCTATAACAAAGTGTACTTTTCTTTCAGGAGAAATACCCAATAAATCTTTAGGGAAAACATCAAGAAATTCATCTACAATGGAAACTGAGTTAAGTGTAAGAGTATTGCGAATCAACTTTTGGGATTTTAGATAAGAAATAAATCAAACTTTACATGTATAGTCACTACCCACCTATTTAATAATCGACTCATTACGGAATTAAAACTTGATCCTATGGAACCTACAATCTGTGGAGGCATATGATGTATGTAACTAATCCATCCCAAGATTAACATCAAAGTTGACCATATCAAGTTCAACAAGCCCGTAAGGAATGACTTTATGCAACACTGGATTAGGATAATTACGATAGTCTTTTAGCTACTACTGGCTCACCAATGGGAATATAGACTGATAAGGACTTATATCAAACTAATTGGATAAGAAAGGAGTGATAAATTATAAATTGGCACCTGAATCATATAATGCATACTCATCAACATCGAGAGTCTCTTCTACCTCTTGCTTAACATGAATGGTATAAAATTGATTATTGCATTGTGCATCACCTTGTGGAACCCTTTGTTTCCCTTGACCTCGTACAATAATTTTCCATTAGGGATGACCTTGTTGAGCCCTATTTTCCATATTTGGACATTCAGATAACTTGTGGCCCATTTTACCACATCTATAGTAAGAACCAAAACCTATCAATCATCTTCCTTGATGGTTTTTTCTCATAGGATGTGCATTTAGGCAAACCTTTTTAGTACCCGATGTCCTGTCTATATACAACATATTTAATGCCTAAAACAAGAAATTTTGCAAGCCCTTAATGTAAATTTTTATGGTTTTTATGTATTTTTGTGTTAGTTATACAAAAAATATAGGTTGACATGATTTTGGAAGAAAATTATTTTGCTAAAGTACATGACATACGAGCTACCCTACGAGTTATAGCTGAAGATACAAGTCGTAAGGTGCCCTTGTATCATGAATCAGTGAGCAAAATTAAGAAGCTACAAAGTGAAGGTCCACCATACAAGACCACCCCATGAGTCATAGATCTTGTTTTGACTCGTATAGATAGGGATTGTAGCAAGAAACAGTGAGCTAAAAGTTTGGACCAAGAACTAAAGGCCTAGACTACGAGAGGAGCATACAAGTCATAGTCCAAGCAATAACTCAAAGCAGTGGGTCTTAGCAGTCAAGTCAAAGATGTCAAGTGCTAACTATGAGACCCCAATTAGGACTCATAGGTTAACCTATGAGTCGTACCTACGTGAGGTACTTGCTTCTAGCTGTATTTTTCATTTAATTTTTAGGGTAAATTTGTAAATAATATAAATACTTAATGATAGGATTTTAAAAGGGACTTCAGACTTTGAATCTTAGATTCCACACTTTGATTCTCTTTACAATATTTCTAGGGTTTAGTGTAGATTTCAATTTTTAATTTGAAGACCCACTTTGGGGGTTCGGAAAATCACATTGTACTAATATTCCTTTAATCAAATCTTATGGTTTCAAACTTAAAGGTGGTTTATTCTTCATTGTTTTGGGTAAATTCTCAATCATGTCTCTTACATTCATTGTAGTTGATTTTGCCTTAGCCATGAGTAGCTAAGCACCGACAACTTGGGGTTGTGGGAACCATGAGTAGTTGACTTGAAATAACTTAGACTTTGTATATTTCTTTGATTGGGGTTTTGTATGTATCATTTATTTCCATTCACTTTGCTTGTTGTTTGGTGGTGGCCAACACCAAACCCCGCCTACTTCATAATCCCGACTAAGATAGTGACGAATAGGAAAAAGGAAGTAAATGACAAGATTTTATTGATGTGTCTCATTTAATCAACCAAACCTGACCAAGAGGACGTTGACTAGGACAATGGGTAATGGTTAGTTAGCACCCCCTGGTTGCCGACCAAGCGCCATTGTGAAATTCGACCTTCACCTTCACAAGAGGGATGGAAGAACTAAAGTTACTGTCCTGCATGCGAATCCCCAATTAGGGTTATGTTGTCTAGGGAATTGAGTCAACAAATCATAGGGAATACAATTCCCAAGTTGTGCCTCAAATTGTCTTCTTGCATACTTAGTGTAGTATTTATTTTTTCTCTTCATTTTGAATCTTAAACCCCCCTCCCCCTAATTTTAGAGAATATAGTGATTGATACTTGAAATGATTATTAGTGGATCAACTAAGTCAAGCCCCGTATTCCCTATGGATTTGGCCTTTGGTTAGGTTTATTGCTGACTACAACGCTTTACTATTATAGCGTGAACATCAAAAATTATGACACTTGTATTTCTAGATTCTCTTGTATTTTACTTTTATTTTTGTTTTTGTTGTTTAATTTTATTTGCAGGGCTTACTAGGTTGTATGCCTAATACAAGGAGCCAGGGCAATCCCTTAGCTTCGATCAATTTGGTTAACTATCGAATCATTAGAAGAATGACTCATGTGAATGAAGATATTGTGGTTGAAGAAGAAATGAATGTGAATAATGATTATATAATAAGAGAGGAGAATCCACCACCAAGGGTTAATATGCCACAACTTAGGGATTTCAATGAAAATACTTATGGTTGAAATCAATATCACTTGAACCCTATGGCTATGGATGTTACTGGTGTTATAGTGTCCACCATTATTGGCAGATGCTAAGTTCTCGATGGCGAGTGGCTTACTTCAAATGATCCAACACCATGGTTTGTTCACAGGGTTACCTTTAGTAGATCCCCATCGTCATCTCCATAATGTCGTCTTTGTTTGCAAAAGTGTTATGGGGATACATAATCTTTTTTTGGATGCAGTTGGTTTGCGAATGTTCCCATTGTCACTAACTAGTAATGCAGCTGTGTGGTTGTCTAAGCTTCCTCAAGTTATGATAACAAGCTGGGTAAAGCTTCAATGAGTGTTTCTAGAGAGATATTTTCCAATATCAAAGAAGTTTAATCTAAAAGATCAAATAAACAATTTTAGGCAATTGCTCGATGACTCTATTAGTACCACATGGGAGAGATTCACCAAATGCTTGCAAATGTTTCTGGATCACAATATTGTTGATGATGTCTTGATTGAGATTTTCTATCAAGCGCTTGACGAGAATAGTCAAGCTTGCACCGACACAATCGTGAGAGGCATGCTTCTTGATCAACCTTTTCCATTGATCACCGAAAGGATAGAGAAAGTGGTGAAAACCAATAGAGCATGGGGTCAAAGATAAAGTGGTGGTATAAATACTTCTTGAGCGATAAACACCAACAATGAACAAGCTAAGGTCAATGAGGAGATTATAAAACAACTTGCTCAACTTCGCATAAGCATGGACTTAGTTTTAAAGCAAAAATCAAGTGAGTGTTCAAATGGTGAGTCACCAACCTCATAAGGCTCCAATGTATGATGAACCATTCTTTAATGAAGATGCTTGCTTTGTGAGTAACCAATCAACGGGTTTTCGAAATGAGCCCGAAGGGTCCAATTTGGACTATTGGAGGCAAGGTTCCGGGAATTAAGGTCAGAACTACAACCGTGATGGTGCATGTAGAGACAATAAAAGTGGTTATTATTAAAGGGAGAGAGTGTCGAATGCCAAATGGGGTAGAAGATATGGTTATGTAAATGTTCCTTATGTTTTGCCCCACAATCGTAATGCCGGGCCAAATACTTCGAGGATTGAAGAGATGTTAGATAAGTTGTTGAAAAGAGCTGACCATCAAGATGAGACCTTGAAAGGAATAAAATCAAACATTTCAAGCATAAACTAAAAGATAGTCTCACTCGGTGGCTATCATACAATTAGAACAATAATTTGGGCAAGTTTCTTCGCAATTGAACCAACGCCAAAAGGGTACCTTACCAAGCTTTATAGTTCAAAATATAAAGAATGATGGACATTACATGGCAGTCATGACTAGGAGTGGTAAAAGTACCATCGATCCCCCTATGCTGGTGGTTGAGGATGAAACTTGTGAGAAGGGTATTGATGGTGAAGTTGTGGTTGATGAAGAAGGTATGGAGAATGTCGAGATGCAAAGAGAAGAAGTTAGAGATAAAGAAAAATTTAAGATGATTCCAAAACATCCTCCCCCTTCCCCCAAAGGCTTAAGAAAAATGAAGAGGATGGCAAATTCAAACACTTCCTCTCAATGTTAAAGCAATTATCCATCAATATTTGTCTTTTAGAATTTTTGGAAAAGATGCCCAGATATGCCAAGTATATGAAGGATTTGGTGACAAAGAGGTGCAGGTTGAGCCAAAAGTTTTCACAAAAGCTCCAACAATGTAGTTCCATTATGACCAAATGCCTTGCCCAAAAGCGAGAGGATCCCAGTGCATTCACTATTCCTTGTACCATTGGCAATATAGAATTCGCAAGAGCATTGTGTGACTTAGGAGCAAGTATCAATCTAATGCCTCTTGCCATGTTCAAAAATCTTGGCCTTGGCACTCTTAGTCCAACAAGAATGCGCTTTCTCATGGCAGAATAGAACCATAATGAAGTCGGAAGGGATACTTTTTGAGGTGCTTATAAAGGTTGATAAATTCATATTTCCCGCAGGCTTCATGATCCTTGACTGTAAGGTTGATTTTGAGGTGCCCATTATATTGGGAAGACCATTTCTGGCCACTGGAAGAGCCTTGGTGGCTATGGATTTGGGTCAACTTTGGTTCGAGTTATGTTGCAGAAGTTGTGTTTAACATCCACCAATCAATGAAACATCTAGATGAGTTTAAGAGTGAAGTTTGGGCCATTGATCACTTTTTTTGATAGATGATGACAAAGTCAAGCCAGGATGTTCAACAAGGTGCTTCTTGGGAGGCAACCCAAGTATCTTTTATGTTTTTGGATTATTTCATTTGTTTGGATTGTTAGGTAGTGGTTTGATGTTTATTTTGAGTGTTAAGACATTGGGTCAGTTGTATTATTTTTGGACATTAATTTATTTTGAGTTGTCGTTTGCAGGTGTGAAGTAAAAGCTGAATGTTTAAAGAGAATTGCATTTGGAGCAGCCTCTACGATCAGGTACTACGACTCATAGTCATGCCTCATAGAGAGAAATAGTAAGGATTTAAAGATGACACACACACTACGAGCCAACCATACTATTCATAGGGTCCTTTACGAGTTGTAAGTGGGGTCGTAGTGACCAGGTATGGATTCTGATTTTTCTAAGTGTTGAGTTCTGCTACGAGACTAGGACTCCTATGACTCGTAGTCGAGGTCTCATAAACTCGATGTACAACATTTTTAAAGTTGACCCGGTGGGGAATATAAGGGGTCAAATACTCAATTGCCCCCTTATTTACCTCTCTTAAATGGTTTTCTCCCCCCATCACCTTCCCAACACCATTTCCTATCATTCCAATCATCCCCTTCACCATTTCTCAATAAGATTTTCCAACAAGCACTTCATTTGGGTTTTGTCTTCTTTCTATCTCTCTCATTACATCTTCATTTGCTCATTTGGTAAGTTTCCTTATTTAATTTTGGCACATTCATGTGATGAACTCCAGATACTGTAAGATAATTGTGTGTTTGCTAATGTTGGGTGGTCGTAATGTTGGCATGTTGATCATATGAGTTTAATTCATGACTATTGAGTTATCAATTTACAAACTCATGTCAGGTTTGAAATCTAGGGATATTAGTGTGTGTTCTAATATGTTAATTCATATTACCCTTGTATGGAGTTGTTGAGAACTCTTTGTGAATCTCCATTATTGTGTATTATTTTTGATGATTATGAGTTGGAGATTAGTTGATCTTGGGTGTATCTTGAATGTGATTGGGGATTGTTTGATTGTGGGATGATGGTTGATTGTGTTGATATGATTCATAATGGGGTTAATTATGTATTTGGGATGATGTGCTTCTTCGATGTTGTTTATTTTTATCAATTGAATGGTTTTTGGTTCTTGTGGGAAGGTTACAGGAACCCTAGGTGCCTTCTATTTTCTGCTATGGGGACCCACTACGACTCATATATCACCCTATGAGTCATAGTGGTCCCTAGTAGGAGGTAACAATCACCTGTGGTTCCTTTACACTTACCATGCAAGACTCACCCATGGCTCGATGTGAGGAATTCGTCAGACTTGCCTTGTTCTGAATTGTATTTTGTTCCCTACTATGAGCCCTAGGTATGACTTATAACCTATAACTCGTACTTCAGCCTTATATTTATGATCAAAATGTTATTTTTCAGGCACCTTAGCACTATAAGGCTATTGTACGACTGGTAGGTCACCCTACGAGTCGTATTTATGCTTCATAGTTACAGACCTGCAACTGATTTAGTGCACTATGTTTATGTTTTCTTTTATTGTTTTTTCTACTCTTTGTTGATTATTCCTTTAGGTTTTTATTTGATTGAATACTAGGGTGCTCATTATGTGTTATGGGGTGGAATTTTCAGGTCATATGGCACCGAAGGCGAGAAAATAAGCAATTAAAGCTTTGGGCAACAGTTGAAGGATGACTCATCTGATGATAAGCAATCTGAAGGATCTGTGGAAGTCCACAGAGTCCAGAAGACCCTAAGGCAAATGTGCCTCAGACTCGAGCTCACACTGCACTAGCACCGATAGAAGTTACTAGTCCTTTCTAGTCTGAAGAGAAGGATAATAAAGAAGGGTCATATGATGGCCTCTTACTTTTAGAGTCAGGGTCTATTGAGGCATCTCAAACCTAAGTTGAAAGTGCTGATTCTCAACATCCGGCAGATCCTACCGCTACTGTCACTTCCACAGGCCCCAAAAATACTAGATGGTGCATTCCAAGCATGAAGAAATATATGACAAGGGGTTGGAACCAAAGGGTCAAGGAAAGCCTATTCGGTAATTTCATGAGGAGTCAAGACTCAATGACTCCGGATTGAGTAGGGTGCCTGACTTGGAGGTAGAATCAGTATCACGGGCTTAGATGGCTGTCATAGAAGTTGCGCAAGTATTCCCCATATCTAGTCTGAGAATTTTATGCCGTCTACTATGTCACTATTCTCCAAGATCTTCCTAGAGCGAAGAAAGCTAAAACGTGGCCGAGATTGCCAGAAGTTCTAGTCTGGGGTGAAATTGTTGAGATTTTAGAGGAGACAATTAAACGGGTTCAGTTTGGGCTAAATTATAGGGTACCTTGTTCCACTATTGAGTATGATAACCAAATTGCAAGGATGAGAAAGATGGTGAAATGAAGGATGTTGATGTCAAAACTGAGCTCCTCAGGTGGATAATTGGTCAAATTTGTGAGGAGGGTTAGAGCCTACATGGGTCACAAAACACATAGATCAGATTATGAAATCCCACCTCTCATTCTGGGCCATGTTTTGGTGGTCTATTATCTATTGGCGTATCAGGCCTACTCTCATGGATAACGTGATCACCTTGGAGAGAGCTATACTATTAGCTAGTCTTCTAGTGGGGTGTGAGATTGATTGGGCTAGAATCATGGTAGAGCAGATACATTTGTCCGCTGTCAGGACTAGCACTTCACTGCCGTTCCCTATCTTGATTCATCGCTTGTGTAGTGAGGTAGGTATTTGTGTTGATCCATATCGTGACCCACATGTAGAGGCCCTGTGCACCATGTATACTAGCCTGATTAAGGATGATGAAAACCCAATGGCCCTACAACGAGTAGCCTCCCTTCCTATTCTAGATCTATTTCCTCTAGAGCCGCAGACCTAGGAGCTGACTCCAGGCACCACTAGTTCTACTCCAGTTGCTTCAGAGTTGCCTCAAGCTATTGATACAGAGGCAATGCTATCCTCTAATATACCTGCACTAACATCTCTAGCTACTCAGGTTGACTCTGCAGACTTTTCTCTTATGTCTGCTTTTGCTATTCAGGCTTTGGTGCGCAGGTTAGCGAAGATGGAGTTCCAGTTAAGCAAGTTGACGAGCCAGCTCAAACCTTGGTTTCTTTATATAGTCCATGACTTAGAGGAGAGGGCCAAGGAATACACTCGTGAGATGGTAGATGAAAGAATCAATTGGATTCCAGAGTAAATTCCTTCGAGGATAGGGTCTAGAAGAGACTCAAGGTGGCCTGCTGACAAGGTTGCTGTGATGGAGGAGTTGGCTAGGTTCAAGGCTGACTTTTTAAAGATGTTAGTGGCCTCGATAATAGTCCTGGAGGAGGCAGCGGCGTTTGATGCTATGTTTGATTTATTTGATGATCGCCCACATGCCCAGGGGAAGAGGCCCCTCGAGAGTGATGACCCAGCAGTGATCCAGAAGAGGCCCAGGACTGATGATGAGATTGCAGTACTAGAGGAGCAAATTACTGATGTGGTGGTGCAGTAGTCATGAGCTGTAGCAGCTATACGAAGAGACCAGGAGCAGCAGATAACACAGCAAGTCAGGAGCACAGGTACAACTACAGCAGACCACACAGGAGGAGATTGGACCCCAGGAGCCCTAGGACCCAAGATTAGATGGATGTTGGTGCTTGAGCACCATGTGTTTGATATTTTTGACCCCCGTCCTTATTTGCTACTTATGGATACTTTGTTCCTTGATTTAGATAATTATTTTCTTTATATTGTGTAACACTCCACACCTTACAATATTGGCATAATGAAAATGAAACATGACATGGTTGGACAAATTAGCGCTAATTTTCAAAAGTGCTTGAATCTCGTGCTAATGGGCTATATGTGCATCTAACGCTTAAGAGGGTCATGTGTATATAGGTTTTGTGTCGAATTACGAAGATTATGGCCTTAAAATGAAGTGAGAGAATTTAGGTGCTTGTAAAACTTAGTAAGCAAGTAGGTAAGTCACCTACTTGTTTAGCCTAAATTTGTTAATTAAACGGAGACGAGGCTCGACGCCGAATCTGTCCAAGTTCAATTATGAATAAAGTCCATGTTAAGGATATAACTTAGTCCCATGTTTTAGCATCCTAAATGGACCATACGATCAGCCCAAGAAGGATATAAAGAGAGCCCAATACCATAACAATATTCTTAGCAAGTTAGGCCCAACTAATTAAGAAGAAAAAATCTGAAAAATGGGCAGCAAAAGCCCATGTATTTGGAACTCCAAAAGGCCCAAGTGAAATGAGGAAAAATCTGCATCACCTACTTGGTGATGCAAGTATTAAGTAACCTTAGTAATTCGGCCAAGTATCATTTTAAAATAGGGTCAAAGCAACTCCCACAAAGCCATCGTTCACTTGAACTCACAAAACAAAAACAGATTTGTCTTTAAAGTTCTCTCAACTTTTTTTTCACTTTGGAAAGCAGCAAAAAGGTACATATAGGGTTCTTATACAAGACCTATATCTTTCATATAGTGGTAAGTAAGTTTATAGATATGTTTACCATAGTTTCATTATGAAAAACAAGAGATAGATGCTAGTTATACTTGTTGAAATCTGTTGGACAGGTTCTGTGCAGAAAGTTGCTGCACCTTTTCCTTTTATTTTGGTAATTTATTTATGGTTTTTAAGTTATATTATGAAGATAACTTGGTTTTATTAACATGGTTTGAGTTATAAACATCACCCTAAGGTTGCTGCCCTGGTTTTGGTTTCATTTAACAAGCGCGTTTTATCGAGTTATCTCAAGCGTTATGTTGATTGGAACTTGCGGGCTGTTGTGTATAAAGCTATTAGCTCACATCCTTAATGACTTTATAAGTGATGTTATAGGAATGTTTGTGGTCTATTTATATGTATAAATGTTGCTGGAATAGTTTGTTTAAAGTTGGAATAGGTTTGGAGTTGTCAACGTCAAAATGTAGCGAAGAAAGGTAACATTATGCTATCCGTTTTTAGATTGTGTGGAATTGCTATACGTTGAACTTTGTGGACTGTTGTAATGCTATTATGGACTTAAAATAGGATGAAAATGATGTGTAAATGCTAATATATATTATAAAATATGATTAGGGGTGGAAAGGTTAACGGAATATGCCCGGGTTTATAAACACCCACTTGCTGCCGATGTATTATTTTCTTATGTGATTGGGATGCCAAGGTGTATCTATTGGATATTAATTCTAGTGTTATCACTTACTATGTTGTAGAT
>JAOTQJ010189661.1:0-21699 GCA_025642045.1 Solanum sejunctum
ATAGGTGATATCATGGATGAGGCTACTCAAATTAAAGACAAAACAAGAACCAAACATTATAACATATATATATATATATATATAAATTCATTAAAAAACAAAAATAAACATTCAAAGTAAAAGTAAAAATAACATCTAACATAAACATAATTAAAACACAACCAAAAACCACATAAGAACAAGGTTGTCTAAAAAGAGAACAAAGTATCCAAAATGTCAAGATAAAATTGGGGTCAAAAGAAGTCAAACATATTGGTTCTCATGTACTAGTCTCGGTCTGATTAGTAGGGTCCTGAGGTTGGTTGTCCTTATCTGTAGTGCCGAAAGTACCCTCTCGAGGTGGGGTGTCTTATGCTCTCTCTCTCTACATAGCCACCAATATAATTAACTCCTGCACCACCTCAGCAGGTATAGTATCCTCCTCATATATCGGCTTTTTTGGAGCCAGCTCTGGGTCAGTATGCTCAAGGTTCCTCTTCCCCCAGGTGTCTGAACTGTCGATGAGCCAATTAAAAGCCTCGTCACCTCATTGTTCTACCTCTAGGGATGGAACGGGGGATGCCAATAGCTGCAATCAATCAACCTTGAACCTGGCCAACTCATCAGTCACCGCACTTATGTCAATAGGGCTAACACCCTCGAGCCTCTTTTGCACTCTAGCCTCGAACACATCAACTCGTGCATTAACTTCTCGGACTTTACCATTAACTAATTTATGAGAAAATGCCTTCATCCTCTCCTTGGAGTCCTGAATAGTGTGATCAATCAATGGCTGGACCCATACTGATAGCTCACGGAGCCTTCACTCTATTACAGTAACCCTAAGCAATAAAGCCTGAAATGCAACAATAGATAAGAGCGGGTTAACCTTTAAAGAAGGAGTTACTGGTGCTAGAGTGCTGGATGAAGGTGTTGACTTGATCTCAGTTGTGGGTGTAGGCTCTGTAGTAGCTGGAGTAGTAGCGGGACATGGAGCTGGGAACCGAGGATCTAACGGGAAAGGCTCTGGATAGGAGGAGCTGGGCATAGTAAGGCCATTGGGTTCTCATCAATCTTTATTAGGCTGGGATCCATAGTATGTGCATCCTCCATGTAAGGGTCCCGGTGGGTGTCGATGGGAACACCTGCTACACTATATAGTCAATGAATAGAAACTAGAAATGGCACTGAGGTATTCGTTTGAGCTATAGCCTCGTCGATGTGCTCTGATATAATCCATGCCCAATCAATTGAATAACCAGCTAGGCTACTGGCAAATAATATAGCCCTCTTAAGGGTAATCACATTATATGTGAAAGTTGGCCTAATACGCCAGTGAATAATGGACTACTAAAACTTGGATCGGAATGACAGGTGTGCTGTCATAATCGAGTTTACATGGTTTGTGATCTTTATAGGCTCCACACTTGGATTGCAGATTTGACTCACAATCTACTGTAACAACTCTGTCCTGACCCCAATATCCTTCCCAATAATCGCTCTTCTCATTTTATCGATTCGACTATCATACTCATGGTTGACTGAGGTGCTCTATAGGTGGGCCCAAACTATACTCAGTGGATTGTCTCCTTTGAGATGTAAACCTTCCTTCCCTTGTCTGTCACCACTAGTAGCCTTAGCTGCTCGATTGGCTTCTTGTTCTTTGGCAACCCCCGGTAGAGAGTAGGTAGATAAGCTGCATAGAACTCTCGAACTATGTAAGGGGAATATTTCCCAAGCTACTATGTAGTCCAACAGAGCCCGTGCTTGTCCAATCCTGCATTTAAGTCAGGTACTTTGTCTAACCCTGCTGTGCTCAACCTAGATTCCTTGGGTATTCACTGGACCGACTTTCCATGCCCCTTATCTTCTTTCCCCTGGTCGTAGATCTCTTTCATGTCAGCAACACACTATCTAGGTTGTCCTGGGGCTGAGACTGGGACTCCTCTTGCTCAAACTGAGAAGTGCTCTCGGACTTTGACTCGGAGCCAAAATGTGTAGGAGCCATCTACAGTGAACTACCCCTACGATCATTTTTCTCCACTTTTTGTACCTCCACTTCAGATTGGAAGGAACTTGTGACTTCCATAGGCTCCCAAGCTGTATGGGCTCAGGTTTGAGGAATATTGGCAAAAGGGTCAATCCTGACCCTTTGGACTTCAACTTAACCCTCATACCTCTCAATCTCAGAAGACTCATCCACTAGTCTCTTCCTAAATGTTTGGATAGCCCTCTTGTCTTTAGGTGGCATGATATATGCAACACAACTAGCAATCCATATGAGCATTAAGAAAATATAGTTACTTAACACATAATAAAGAACAAAACTAAATACAGGAAAAAATAAGAATTTATGCAACTACAGATGTGCAAGTACGAGTGCAGTTACGAATCGTTAGGTTGACCTATGAGTTATATACTGTCCTTGTAGAACCAATTATACCTTTAATAATGCTTTGTAATCATAGATATGAGACATAGTTAGACTCATTGAATGGCCTACGAGCCATAGTATTGGTCTTGTACCTAGTTCCAGAAATATTTTCAAAACTTCGCCAAGTCTATGATACCCTCACTACGAGTCGTACCAGGTACTATAAGTCATATATGACTCTCGTATGAGAAATGTGAATAAATCAGAAGTGACTAACGCTTGATACAAGGGACTGCTATGACTCATATAGGAACTTACCAGTCGTAAGAGTTCCTCTTAACTGAGCACAAAACTATCTACAATGCCTACTCATTTCTCACTCAAGGAATAAATTCATCAACAAATCTCAACATATTTAAACAAGGGGTGGCAAAGCAAGACTAAATGACACATATTCAACTATAAACTAACATTGGCAAATCAAAATGACCATTAACCCTAGGAGTTGAGATCAATTTTACAATTTGTCAAGCATACGAAACATAGAGCACATTCCGAACCAACACTTGGAAATTATATCATATTCCAAAGGAGTGTCATCACAATTCACAATGGTTCAATCACAACTCACATGTTCAGACACAAGCAATCACACCCATACTATCTAAATTTCAAATTCGATAACTATTCCAACCCTATATGAACAACAATAACGTGAGTCAAATAAAATATTTATCAGTTACATACTCATAACCATCCATTCCAAACTCTTAACGGGGCTCAATTCATAATTCAATCATTTTGAAAACCAACAAACCCAAAATTACAAGCTTAGCTCAACAAAGCAACATATGGCATATTTAAGCATGATCAAACTAAACCTATACTCGTGTAGGGAATAAGCTTATCAATGATAATTGAAAAATTAAATCAAAATGCTTACCAATTGAGCTAAAGGTGAAACAAAATAAGGAAATATGACTTTCTCTACAGAAACCTAGAATTTTGTACCTTTATCGAAATCTTCATTGGAGAATGATATGGATAGCTAGAATTTTTGGTCAAAATGGATTTACAGGATGGGAAATGGTTTTCCGTCATGTTTAGGGTTACAAAACGGGTGAATTAGGGTAATGGCTCATAGGTCCCGGTCTCGTACCTGACCCAACACTTTGTAAAAGTTTAGAAATCATGCCTGGGCATTTGAAACCCTCTTACGACTCATAGGACGTCCTATAATCGTAAGATTGGATCATAGTGTATGCAAAAACTTCAGATACTCACTGTTTACCCCTATGAGGCATGACTACGAGTCATAGTGAAGACTATGAATTGTAGGCTTTCTCGTAGGAGCTGCTCCCAATCCTATTTTTTTCTAGATCTTTAGCTCTTCCATTTTGTACCTGCAAATCAAGTCTCAAAGCACAAAAATCCTTAAAAGTATTACAATTACATCAATGTCTCTAAATTAAAAACATACCATCACTATTACTCTAAGTCTCAAACAAACAAATAATTTGAAAAATGCTTGGGTTAACTCTCAAGAAGTGCCTTATTTAATGTTGTGGCTCGAATTTGTCATCTTTCTTTCCCAACTATCATGAAGGGTCCACACATTGCTCTTGTATTCATTTGGGTGTTTCATGGATTAGCGAATATCAAACACAACTACTACATCATTAACCTTGAATCACAGCTGATTTGAATGCATATCCACTAGTTCTCTCCCAGTATCTAGGAAAGCTCTCCCCAAAATGATGGGCACCTCAAAATCAACTTTGCAATCGAGGATCACAAAATCTACCGGAAGGATGTACTTATCGACTTTAGCAAGCACATCTAAGAGGATTCCCTTTGGCTTTTTAATGGTTCGATCTACCATAAGAAACCTCATTTATGTTGGGGTAGGAGTACCAAGGCCAAGCTTTTTAAACATGTCAAGAGGCATTAAATAGATGCTTTCTCCTAAGTCGCATAATACTCTTGAGGAACACATTTAGTCATAATTACACTATATTGTTAGAGTTCTTGTGAGAACTCTTGGTTTAAAACGCTTTTCTTGGTGACTAAATCCTTCATATATTTAGCATATCTAGGCATTTTCTCCAATACTTATAGGAGAGGGATATTGATGGAGAGTTGCTTTAATATTGAGAGGAAGTGTTTGAATTTGCCCTCATCTTGGTGAATAAATCCTTCATATATTTAGCATATCTAGGCATTTTCTCCAATACTTATAGGAGAGGGATATTGATGGAGAGTTGCTTTAATATTGAGAGGAAGTGTTTGAATTTGCCCTCATCTTCCTTCTTTTTGAGCATTTCAGGGAAATGGAGGAGGAGGTTTTGGGATGGATTTCACTTTGTTATGATCCCTTGTCTTTTCTTGTTGCAACCCAACACCCTTCAGATCTTCTCCCTTAACTTCAATTTCACTATCAAGACCCTTATTGATGACTTTATCTACCATAACTGGCAAATGGGGATCTATTGTGCTCTTGCCACACCTCGTCATCACTACCATGCAATGCCCTTCATTTTTTGGATTCTGAACCATATTGCTTGTTAAGGTGCCCTTTTGGCATTGGTTCAATTATAAAGACACTTGCCCAAACTTTTATTCAAGTTGCTTGATTGCCACAGAATGGGACTCTATCTTTTAATTAATACTAGAGATATCTTCTTTCATTCCATTGAGAGTCTCATCTTGATGGTCTACTCACTTTAACAACTTTTAAAACATATCTTTGATCCTAGAATTGCTTGATCTGGGATCACGATTGTGTGGTGGCATATAAGGACCACTTCTGTAGCCTTCTTTTCTCCCCCATTCTGTGTTGGACACTCTTTCTCTCTTATAGTATCCACACCTATTATCTCTATATACCCCTTCTTGAATGAAGTTCTGACCTTGATTCATAGAACCTTGCCTCCAATAATTCGTGTTGGATCCTTGTGGGTTTTCCGAAAACCCATCGCTTGGTTGCTTACATAATAGGCATCTTTATCAAAGAATTGGTCATCATATACAGGATTAAGTGGGGGTTGGTGAGCTATTGTCATCATGCTGGCTTGTTTTTGCTTTAAAACTAAATCCATGCTCGTAGGGAGTTGAGCAAGTTGCTCCATAATGTCTTCATTCACTTTTGTTTGCTCATTATTTATAGTAACTGCGCAAGAAATCTTTGTATTACCATGCTCACTCTGAACCTATGCTTTGTTGGTCTTCACCACTTTCTCCATTCTTTCTGCCACTAACTTAAACGATTGATCAATAAAAACACCTCCCATGATCGTGTTGGTACTTTGATATTATCATCAAGTGCTCTATAAAAGATTTCGACCAAAGCATCATCAACAATCTTATGATCAGGGACCATTCTCAAGTATGTGGGGAATATCTCCTATGTAGTGCTAAGAGAGTCTCCAAGCAATTGCTTGAAGTTATTAATTTGGTCCTTAAACTTCAGCTTCTTCGACATTGGGAAATATCTTTCCAAGAACACCCTCTGCAGCTCAGACCAACTCATGATGGTACCTGGAGGGAGTTTAGACAATCATATTGCTGCATTTCCAGTCAATGACAATAGGAAAACCCTCAATCCAACATCATCCATAGAAATATTTTATGTCCCCATGATACTTTTGTACACGAAGACAATATTTTGGAAATGATAGTAGGGATCCTCTGACGGTAACTCGATGAATAGGCCACGATTTTAGAGAAGCTAGAGTAATCCACTTGATACTAGAAACATAGTATCTTCCAGTAGAGGGGGCAGTACTATTGAACCAATAACATCCATTGCCATATGGTATAGTCAGTATTGATTCCATCCATAAGCATTTGCATTGAAGTCTCTAAGCTATGTCCAGTTAACCCTTGGTGGTGGATTCTCATCTCTTCTTAAGTATTCCACATTCACATGCATATTCTCCTCAACATCATTGTCCTCATACACTCAAGCCATCCTTCTTGGTAGTCGATGGACTCCAAATTTACGGGAGCCAAGGGATTGCCTTGGCTCTTTGTGTTGGGCATACAACCCAGTATACCTTGAAAAAGAAATCAAACAACAAAAACAAAACAAAAGTAAAGTACAAGAGACTCTAGAAATTAACACTAGAATTAACTAATACTGAAATCAAATCAAACCTAGCCGTATTCCCTGACAATGGCGCCATAATTTTGATGTTGGTCATGCTTAATAAGAAAATGGTTACTATCAGCAATTAACCTAATCAAGATTGGGGTCAAATCCATATTTAATATAGGGCTTGACTATAGGATTTCGCTACTAATCATTCCTAGTAGCTATAACTAGAATATCTAAAGGGTGGTGGTGTTTGTAATTCAAAAATAACATAAAATAAATGCTAACTACATTACAGGAAAATGCTCAATTTTAGGAACAAATTGGGAATTGTGTTTCCCATGGTTCGTTGACTCACTTACCCTAGATAACATAACTATGATTAGTGAATTACATGCAGGATAGTAACTTAGGTTCTTCCAGCCCTCTTGTGAAGGTGAAGGTCAAATTTCATCATGGGGCTTGGTTGGCTACCATAGCGTGCCATGTAATTGTTACATATTGTCCCAATCAACCTCTCATTGGTCAAGTTTGGTCAATTAGATGGGAAAACATCAGTTGAATCCTATCATCTACTTCCCGTTTTCCTATTTGTCACTACCTTAGTCGGGATCGTGACAATAGGAAGGGTTTGGAGTCGGCCACTACCAAACAACATTAATCATGAAGGAAAATAAATAGTACATGCAAAACGCCAATCATAAATATACACAAAACCTAGGTCATCTCAAGTCAGCTACCCATGGTTCCCATAACCCCAAGTTGTGGGTGCTTAGCTACTCATGGCTAAAGCAAAACACACAAAAATGCAAATAAGAGACATAGTTGAGAGTTTCACTAATAAAAATGAAGCAAATAGGCACCAGAAGTTGTAAACCCATAAGCTTGGTTGATCAACAATGCGTACAAAAGCAAGATTTGCAATTTTCCAAAATGAGTCTTTGAAGAAGGAACAAAATAAACTACTCTCAAACCTAAGAAAAGCTTCAAAATTATCTTGCAGTAGTGTTTCTGTCGAACTCTATCAAAATATCCTAACTTAAACTTTTCATAGTCTGTTGGAATGACCCTAAAATTTATGTAGAAAAGATAGCTAGCATCTAATAAGTTTTGCAATAACGACTCATAAGAGAACCTATGAGTCGTAGTTAGGGTCTCGTATCAGGATCTTAGCATCTTGGACTAAACTAGTATGACCCATAGGTATGAGTCATTGCTTGGGGTGCAACTCATATGTTGATCTCGTTGTCCTGGTCTTCAGTTTTTGGTCTAATATTTTAGCTCTCTGATTCTCACTATGAGTCTACCTGTATGAGTTGTAGAGTATCTTATGACCTATGCTTCAGCAAAATCTACAACTTTTCTTCAAAATAATGTTAACCTAACTTTTTTGCAAGATTAACACAAAAATATATTAAAACACTAAAAGACGCTTGAAGAACTCACAAATTCCTTTATTTCAGGCACGAAATGTGCTATATTTCGATAGCACATCAAATGTCCCTTTCTGATATTTTGATTTTAGAGTAGTGTCTTTTGGTCTATAAGTCTCATGATTAAGATCTTTAGTCCCTACTCTAATAGGCTTATGGTGGTTTTGGTGATAATATGATGGTTTGTTTCTCTAATGAGGTACATGTGAGTTATTTGAGGGTAGTACTACAAATTTCAAGGAAGAAAGTTGGATGCCAAATAGGAGAAATGGGAGTTCGGTTGTAAGAGGTTGCCTTCCTAGGTTGTGTGGTGCTGAATAATGGTATTAAAATGGACCCTAGTAAGACAAAAATGATTATAGATTTGCCTATACCTTTGAATTCATCGAATATTAGGAGTTTATAATTGGGCTTAGCGGGCTAATATCAGACGTTATGAATAGGTTATCTTATATTACTTCTTCTATGACTTGGTTGACCCTAAGTAAGGCCAATATTGTCACCAGCATTTTGAGTAAGGTAATTGGATAGTTCTGGGAGTTACTATTCCTTGTGTTATTCCTTTGTGCTAATAGGATTCATGTGTGTGTCCCAGATGGTTGCATGAGTCTATAGTGGCTAGAAGAGATTTATAAGGGTTGCCCTACATTATTGTTGCATAGAGTCTTATCTTGTGATCTTGATTGGACGTAGTTTGAGGTGTTAGATGTTATAGGGTAGTTTGGGATACTTAGATAGCATGCTTCCAATGAGTGTAGAACCCATAAGGTTGTAATATGATGGTTGAGAATGGTCGATCTATTCGGTTGGCTATAATGAGTTAGTTACTTCTCTAAGATTGATCTTTGGTACGGGTTTTGTCCCCAAGTGAGGATGATGGTAGGTGATATCCCTAAGTGTCTTTTCGAACTAGGAGTTAGCATTATTAGTATTGATAGAGTTGTTTGGTTGATTTATGCACCAATGGTGTTTGTGGGTTTTTAAATAGGGTCTTAAAACCCTACCTTAATATGTTTGTGGTAGTCTCTAGTGATGAGGTATTGATTTCTTTAGAGCTTCTGACTGATTTAGGAGTAGTGTTGCAAGTCTTGGAGGATGAGAGATTGTTCGCTAAATATGATAGGTGTGCACTGTGGATAGAAAGAAGGTGGTTAGAATTCTTTATGGATTATGAAATGAATATGCGTTATTTTCCTCGGTAAGGCTAATGTTGCAGTCAGTGCTCTAGGTAGCCTAGTGTGTATTGTTGATGGTGGCAGAGAGGAGACTAGTGGGGTCTATCAGATGGTTAGATTGGAAATTAGGTTGAGGGAAGTTGAGCATGGTGGTGTAACAGTCTTGATGGTTCCAAATCTTCTTGGGTTAAGAGGTCTAGATTAGGCAAGGCCTTGATTTTGCCTTATTAGAGTTGGAAGTTTTGGGTGAGAAGATGATAGAGTGGAAGTTGTGTCCCAAGGGGGAGATGGTGGTTATGATACCAAGTGGGTTAGGTGTATTTAAGGTTGGCAATTGAGTTAAGGGTTGTGAGTCCATATAGAGTGTATAGGGAGGTTGGTAAATTGCATAAGTTTGGGAATTGCCTATGGTAGGTGTATGGTTTATCTGGTTTGTCATGCTTCTAGGTTGAGGGATTGTGTTCGTTACTCAAGTTCTATAGAACTCTTTGAAGTTGTGGGTTAGGTGGAGGATAAGTTGGCTTAGAATGAGGTCCCGATAGAGATGTTGGATGGATAAGTGGAGAAGTTGATTAATGATGATGTGGTGTTCATTAAGGCCCTCTCGTAAGGATCATCAAGTCAAGGGTGTCTCTAAGGAAAATGAAATGGTCTTATGGGAGCTATATTAATACCTCATTCACTCTAATCAATCCTAAGATAGTGACTAAGTCCTTCATGTGATTCCAAGTCCTATGTTTCAGCCCCTGTGTCATTAATATGCATTCATGTTTAAATTGGCAAGTTTATGATGACTTTCACTTATGTCGAGATTTTGAAAATGGCGTTGTAAATGTAATGTTGCATTCTTGTTGGGGTTGATTTTTTATGATTACTCTTGCTGGTAAGCTTCTTTTAAATTTAGGGACTAATGTTCCCAAGGGAGAGATATTAAAATGACCCCAAAAAGTGCCTGAAAATGTGCCTCGAAAGTGATTGGAATTGTAATTTCCATGTGTCTAAAAATTCATTCATTATTTAAAAATTTTGACTTTATATGCTTTGTTCATGTGGCAAAATTGAGTGAGAAATCGGTATAAATCAAATTTTAGAGCAACCATATCAAAATTTAAAAATTGCAAAAAAATGTGATTTAGGAGGGTTAAATTTAAAGGGGCATATCTCTTACACACAAAGAACTGGGCGGACCCCAATCTTCCAAATTAAAGCTATTTGAGTTAGCTTTCCAACTCACTTGGTTTCACCTCATTTTGAGTTTGGATAAAGAATTTATGCCCATTTTTGTAAAACTCGTATGTGCAAAAATGAAAATTCCAGTGAGTAATCTGCGTCGTGGGATGTTATCCTGGTCCTAGTCTTTTTTTACTTCGGTCCAAGACTTTCAAGTCTTCGGTCGAAGGGTTCCGATACTTGAAAATACCTATATTTAGCCTTATTTCACCCTTATATTATCCTAAACATTCTCCAATACTCACTCAAACACTTAGACTAGTATTTCTCTCATGATTGAAGTCCCAAAACTCTCATCCAGATCTAAGGATTTCCTTCAAGCTTCAAGTCTCCATTAAAACCATCTTCAAGAATTCTCCAAAGCTAAGGTATATGGGTTTCAAAATCATTGAGTCCTTTCACCCATTGCGCCCAATCCTCTTTTATTCTTAAATTGCATGATTTAAAGTTGATTTTACATGTGGGTTTTGTATATTAAGAAATTTACTACACGTGATTTGAGTTCATGAGAGTATAGTTGTTTAGCATGTTTTGAGCTCTAAATCTTGGATCTAATATTGGATTTGATAAAGGATCTTGGTGCATGTTGCTTGAGGGGGTTATAAAGTATTGATTAATAATTTTACATGGGATTTACTTGCATGTTTTCATTCTTGAATTGCATGGTTTTACACTAGCACTATACACCCGCCAAGTGTTTGATAAAATGTCCGATTATGATTTTTTGAGGAATTGGAGGTCCAATGCATATCTTATTAGTTGAAAGACTTCATGATAATTTTAAGAGGTGTCTAATTCATGGAAATGTTGACGATGTTGTAAAGCCGGGTTTTAGCCCTTTCTTAAAGATTTCACCTCTTGTGAGCCCCTTAATGTTGATGGTAATACAAGGGTAAGGTTGATGATGAAGTATTCTTCTGACTGAAAGTGGGCTCACTATTTAAGGTCTATGATGTTATGAGCTATTCGTTCCATGTCCTCTATGTTGTTGTAAGTTATTAAAGCTATGATTATCTTATATATTTCATGGGATTAGAATTAGTAACCGTGGACTGGAGGCGAGTCCCTAAGTCCCAAAACTATGTGCCACCATAGGATGATGTTATGTCCTTGCTATACTGGTGGATCAATCTAGTGAACTATCTCTTAAAATACTCTCTAAAATTTGGTCATGTTCCTATAAGGAGGGTCGCTTCACACGAAATTAGGTCATTTTCCCGTAAGTTGAAGTAGGGTCTCAAATCCTTTTTGAAATTGGGTTAGGTTCTCACAAGGAAGGTTATTTCATACAGAAAGGGTCATGTTCCCATAAGTTTGAAGTATGGTTTACCTGGGCAAGTAGACCACCTCTTTATCGGTGAGGGGTAATCATCGGGATTACAAGTCGTAGCTCACTTGGTCTTATTCTATGTCGATTTAGGTCTTTTCCCACATTGATGTATTATGGTCTATATGAGTTGAATGAATTGTAAACATGTTTTACTTATGTATTGATCATATATTCTATGTTATTATATTATGCTTATTATTATGGATTTTGACAATGAAGCCTATCTCTTGTTGCATTACATCCTACATACTTAGTACGTTCAAACATACTAACGCATACTCTTGCTTACATGATATCACCATGTAGGGATCAAAGCCCAAATTTATCATCCTTCTCCTACACGTGGCTATTATGATTGTCTCTCAAGCTAGTTGGTGAGTCCTCCATTTTGGGGATATTGGTTTATGTTTCTTATGCTATGTATTGCTACTTTCTTCTTTATTGCTACTTTGACATTGAGGATGAGCCCAGTTGCTTGTTTTGGCTCCCGCTAAGTTCTATGTCTACAGGTGGTATTGGACAAGTTATGTATTATGCTTGAGATTTGATTCATTGATGATATTCAAGCTATTTATGTATAAATATCTCTCTCCCTTAGTCCCAATTTCTCTTGTTTATGTTTCTTATATTGTTTTACATTGCTTCTGTGACCAAGCATGTGTAACGATATGCTGTGAGGCTTGTTCGGGGTTCCTTTGGATTCCCCATTCTCGGATCATGTCTATACCCTAGGCTTGGGTCATGAAAAAAATTGTAATTCCATCATTATAAAACGTAACATGGGGATATATATAAGATAAAGAACCAACAGATGGGCTTCAACATGCAAAAAGAATAAGGCCTAGGTGAATATGAGACAATGCATAAGAAAATACATAAAGTGAAGACATATCATAAGATCATATAAACTTATGTGAATGGACCATAACCGATAGTAAAACCATGTGAGCTACTACATGGAACCCAGTGAACTCTTTCCATTGGGAAAAGACCTATGCACTCTTTTCGTTGGGAAAAAGGGAATCTACTTGCCAAGTAGATATCTAAAACTTAGTTACTTTGTTATTGCGTCTAACTTTTGGGCCTACGTGAATCTACTAGCCTATCCTATAAGGCTCCTATGGCTGTATATATTTAGGAACATGGAGATTTAGATTCAAGGTATCATGCCTCAACTAACAGAATGAGTCCCAATCTCTAGTTTTCAGTGCTAAGTCATCCCACAAAAATCATTCAAAACATACTCTTAGAATCGTAAGTAGCAATCATAGGAGTATCTCAAACTTAAGAATCTTTCTTAATCATCTTTTAGGATAATAATAATCATATAAATATCTTTGTAAACTTTAACTTTGAAGCTCTTCATAAATGTGCTAGTCATAGTCATAATTCATATTAAACTTTTGTTAAAAATAAGGTGGGCTTAATTGATGCATGGAACAATCATAAATCACATAAGTCTTAGGAAATTTCTTTAAAAAGGAGCATTGGAATCACCCAACCTTAATTCTATCAAAATTCATCATGGAATAAATATAATACTTCAAATATCTATATATTTACTTAGAAAAATAGTCATTTAACTTAATGAGCATCATATACTAACATAAAGATCATGAGATCATCATAAACATGCACTTTAAATTGAGGAACTTAAAGAAAAGGTCAAATTCATAGTAAGGGAACTCCATGGGTGAAAGGATACCCATAAATCAATTCACATACCTAAGGAACTAGGGAAAACATAATTGAAGCCTTTAGGGAAGAAGCTTGGAAATCCTAGCCTTGTTCTTGAGATCTCTTGCCTTAGGAATTTGGAATTAAAGGAATGAGAGAATGCGGGGTGTTTCTGGGGCTTGAAGACTAATATAGGTCCCCCTTTCCATCCCCCAAACAATGTAGAATAGGAATAGAATTGCAAAAAATGACCAAAGTATTCCTAATTAAAAATTGCTGGATGGGACTTAAAGAACCATGATTATTGTAAGTTGACTTAAGGATTGTAGGTCCCCTCATATGATGACACACCTGAATAATCCTGAAAACTAACTTTTTCTGAATCAAAAACCATGACCGATAGTCGGGGCTGTGGTTAGACTCGTAGAGTCCTTCTATACTTAGCCAAGTTTTCTCCTTATTCTTGACCTCACTCCATGAACCCATATATGAGTCATATACTAGTCCATGGGCTGTCTAGCTCATAAGTCACCTTCCTAAAAACTTTATATTTTCTTCATGTCTAAGGTCCCACTCACGAACCCGTCTATGGGTGGTAAGGCATTCTATGGGTTGTAACTTGGCCCGTCTATGGGTAGTAAGGTATTCTATGGCCCATAACATAGTTGTAAGTTACCTCACACTAGGAAACATTTCCCTTTCCTAGAGTTCTACGTTTATGAACCAGTCCTATGGGTATATAACAATATACATGCCATATGTGGTCCCGTAAACCAAATTCCAAGTTATTTTTCAGGCAACCTTTTAGCACTATAAGTTACCTCACACTCGAAAACTTTTTCCTTTCCTGAAGTTCTATGTTTATGAACCAATCTTATGGTCATATAACAACTTACAGGCCATAAGTGGTCCTATAAACCAAATTCCAAGTTATTTTTTAGGTAAGTTTTCAGCACTCAGGGTTTTTAAACTGGGGGTTCGTTATATTATAAGCAACACTCCTACCTCATTTTATAATCTAATAATAACCAATATATAGGGGATTAATCTTCCCCTCCTTTATAAATTGGATAACACCTTTACATAGGTGAAACCTTCAAATATACCTATTCATTCACCTCAAACTCCAAATCCTTTCTTCTAACATCGGTATAGGACTTTCGGTGACTCTGTGCAGCTTTCAATATTTTTCAAATGATTTTCATATTCTCCATTGCTTGATGACATAAGTTAAGCACAGTTAACTTAATTTCACTAACTTCAAACACATCAATTGGAAATATACGTCTCCTCTCATACAAAGCCTCATAAGGAGCCATCTAAATGCTCAAATTGTAAATATTATTTTATGCAAACTCAATCAGAGACAAGTAGTCATCCTAATTACATTTGAAGTCAATGACAAAGCCCCACACATACTCTAGAAATTTCAAATTATACACTCTGCCTGCCATCTATCTGGAGATGAAAAATATACTAAGATTAATCTTTAATAGAAAACCCTTCTGAAAAGACCTCCAAAACTATGTTCTAAATTACGCTCCTCTATTTGAGATAATGAATAAAGGACTTCATGAGGTCTAACAATCTCTTGAATGTACAATCTAGCATAGCTCATAGTCTTAGAACATAGTATAAGAGAATAGTCATTGCCCCGGAATGGAGGACTCACCAAAGGCTAACTTAAACAATTTGTCTAGCCATAAGAAGAATCAATAGCAGCTTTGGTTCCTACATGGTAACATCATTTAGCCATAAAGTATGCGTTAGTATTTTTGAATGTACTAAGTATGTTGGATGCAATACAATAATAGATAGGCTTTATAATCAAAATGTATATAATAGACAATAGACATTGTATAGCAAAATGGCATGTATGTTAAATGCATAAGTAAAACATGCTTAGATAACTCATACTCATATAGGATATCATATGTGAAGAATAGACCAAGCTATATTTCCAAGGTATAAGCCCCTTGAGGTTAGTGATGATGTCGTCCTATTACTTAGGTGGTGAAGTACTAACCCTTCACTTAGTTGGTGATAATGCTGCCCCATTACATTGGTGGAGAAGTACTAACCCTTCCCTTGGTTGATCAGTACTAACCCCCATCTTGGTTAGTGATGATTCTGACCCATCAGTAGGTGGAGAAGTACTAACTCTTCCCTCGGTTAATGGGTACAAACCCCCATCTCAGTTATCTGGGTTCTTTGACTCCCCGGATTGAGCATGGTCTAATGCAATACTTTATATAGAATTTATCATATATATAAACTCATTTTATCATCATAATATCATTCATATCATATCTCATGCTTTGGACCTTCAACTATTCTAGAAACCACATTCGGACATATTATCAAATACTTTGGGGTGTGTAATGGGAGTTAAATACCATGCAATTTAGAGAAGAAATCATGCAAACAAATCTGTTTTAAAACCATCAATCAATACCTTGCAACATCCCCAAGACATTCACATCAAAACCCCTCATCAAATCCGACAGTAGATCAAAGATTTAGAGCTCAAAACATGCTAAAACAACAATACTTTCATGAACTAAAATCACTGTTCTGTAAATTTCTCAATGTATAGGATCTACACGTAAAATCAACTTTAAATCATGCAATATTAGTAAAAAGAGGATTTAGGCACCATGGGTGGAAGGACCAAATGGTTCAACACCATATACCTTGACTTTGGAGAATCCTTGAAGAAGATTGAAAATGGAGACTTGAAGCTTGAGTGAGATAGATGAAATCCTTAAGATTGGTCTTGAGTTTGGGACTTGAATTTAGGGTGAAATATGAGTCTAAGTGTTTGAGAGGATATTAGGGAATATTAATGATGATGTGAGGGTAAAATAAGGCTAAGTATAGGTAAAAGCACGTATGAGAACCCTTGGGCCCAAGACTTGAAAGTATTGGACCAAAGTCAAAAAAAGAGGGCCAAAATAACATAGGTCCGCGTTGTAGAGGCGACGCAGATACTCATTAGAAGTTTGTAGTTATGCATAAAAAAGCTCTATGAAAACGAGCATAAATTCTTCAGCCAAACTCCAAATGAGGTGAAACAAAGTGCATTGGAAAGCTAATTCAAAAAGCTTTAATTTGATAAGTTTTGGGCCACCCATTTCGTTTTGTGCTAAGAGTTATTCCCCTTTAAAGTTGACCACTCCTAAATTGCATTTTTCTAATTTTTTGATTTTGATACGGTTGCTCTAAAATTTGGGTTAGACCCACTTTCCACTCAATTTGACCCTCTAAACAAGAATATGAAGTCAAATTTTTAGATATATGAAAATTATAATTTTGAGCACTTTCGAGGCACATTTTTGGGCATTTTTTGAGGTCATTTCAGAGAAAATGCCTAGGTATGCAAAATTCATGAAGGACTTGGGGATGAAAAAGAGGACTGTGAGCTGAGAGCTCTCTAAAGAGATTCAGCATTACAGTGTGATTATAATGAGGTACATCGTGTAAAAGAAAAAAGATCCAGGAGCATTCATCATGCCTACATGATAGGATATATGGAACTTGCAAAGGCATTGTGTGACTTAGGCTCCAACATAAATTTAATGCCTCTTTCAATATTCAATAAGTTAGGCTTGGGAACCTTTACTCCAACAAGCATGCAGTTGTAGATGGCTGACAGGATGGTAAAGAAGCCTGTGGGGATATTGTACGACATTCTCATATGAGTAGAAAAATTTATATTCCCTGTAGACTTCATGATTTTTTATTGCTAAGTTGACTTCAAAGTCCCAATCATCTATGGAAGGCCCTTCCTAGCCACTGGGCGATTACTGGTAGACATAGCATCAGACAAACTAAAGTTTTAATTGAATGATGAATAAGTCATCTTCAATATCTGTCAGTCCATAAAGAGGCCCAATGATCTAGAGATGGAAGTTTGGATAGTTGGTGGAGTCTGAGATATCAAATTTTTCAAGTCATGCCATGATAGTGAATCAGACACTACTTGGGAGGAAACCCAAGATATCTGATGTAATATTTATATTTTTGTTTTTTAGCCTTTTGGACTTATAGGTAGTTTTATTTTCTTGTTTTTGGTTGTAATTTTAGACTCAAGGACTGGTGGCTTATAGAATAACAATTTGTTCTATAGAGATTACGCAGGAATAGGGTTGAGTTAGCAAATTACTATAGTAAAGTGAGAGGAGTTAATTCTAGGAGTAATTCTATGGGTCGTGGTTCATACCACTATATATATACTAACTCATAGAATCACTTCCAGTAAGAAAATTTTTGTGCACTCCAGTCCATGAGCTAACTTTAGGGACTATAGATTAAACTACGGATCGTTAATGTGGCTCGTGGACCACAGGTAAGATTTCTAAAACTTGCTAAGTGTTGGGGGTACTATAATCCAACAAATAGGCCCTATGTCTATGTACACCTAGTAGAAAGAGCTGTAGTTCCAATATCTCAAAACTAGGGCCCATGAAACCATAAAACCATAGACCAGGGGCCATCGATTTTCTTATGTCTCGTAATTAGGGTTTTAATGGAACCTAAACCCCACTTAAACCTGGCTTAACTAGTTGAATTAAAAAGGGGAAAAATATTTTCCCCTCATTTTGCTTATAATTCACCAAATACCTTAAGCCTTTCTTTCTTCCCTAAAAAAATTAGACCACCATCATGACTATCGCCATTGTTTTTTACCAAACTTTTAGCCAAATTCTGCCCATTGTTTAGTGCACCTAGGGATCCATTTTATTTGGTTTCTCTTGTAAAGTCTTCTATTTGATCAAAATTCTAATATGTACTTGTCTTAAATTTTCATATTTCAGCAAAAGTTATGTCAATAAGTTGGGACATTGTTGAGAATGACATGCTGATATTCATGTTTAATATTGGGTGTTACCTACATATGAGGATTATTACATGCTTGGAACTATTTGTTTGATTGCATTTGAACTTGAATCACGCGTATGTCAGAATAATGAAAGTGATTTAACTAACAATAAAGTTTGGCATGCTGTTGTTTGAAATCCTGAAGTTACTGGAATTATATTAAACTATACTATTATAATTGACATGTGATTATGTGTGTTGGATGATAGCATGTTATATTATTTATCTGATTGTGGTTGAAGTGATATGTGTATCTTAAATTGATAGTGACATGATAGATTGATGATTCATACATATGGGGTATTAGGTAACTTAGCAAAAATATGTTATGGGACAAATTGTGTGCATGAATTTTTTTGATGTTGTTTAAATTGATATGCCCTGTTGTTGGATGTGATCTCATGTTTGACATTGATTAATGGAACCCTTTTGGTCGCCCTTTAAAACCCATGTTGTTGTTCTTTTTACAACACTGGTCTTCTAAGATTTGTGGATTAATCCATGGACCTTAGTGTCTTCTCGTAAGTTGAGTTCATCAACTTGGGATTTTTTGGGATGTCATTAGACGAAGCCACTTACGGGTCGTAGTTTATATTATGGCTAGTAACCTGATTTCGTAAGTTCCTTTCCTACAAATATTGATTCTACTTGTACCTAAGATTCACTTAGTGACTTATAATTAATTCTATAAGCCATACCTGGTCTCGTAGGTGCATTTCCAATAACTACAATTACTACACCCTGCTATCTATGAAGGCCTTCTACGGCACATAGGCGAGCCTTTGTAGGCCTTTCTTTCATTTATTTTTTATCACGACCTAGACCCAGGACCTAGATGTGACATAACGAATGGGAATCCAAGAGTCCCCAAGCAAACCTCAAGATACCAAAACACCATCATCGGTTCAGAAGCATACACAAAGTAAACACATAATTCTATGGGGCAAGAAATAGGACTCACTTTATAAGGACAATTCGGGACTTAGGATCTTTCCATCACAACATATAGCCAAGCTGTAAATCACATAACCAATTCACATAACGATAGCCAAAGATAACCAACCGATAACATAGATTTAATTCATAACACATAGTATATAACATAGAGAAGTATACAAGGTGTCCAACAATACCTCTACATAGATGGGTAATAGGCCAAGACATTCCCCTTGGGCTCACTCTTAAATATATAAAGAAATGAAAGTAATATAGGTAGATATATGGTGGTTCATACTTGGAAGATATGACTCACCACTAAAAGTAAACTTAAGATCCAAACTAAGCATCGAACGGTGGCTAAGTGAATGATTATGTAGTCTAGGACCTTGATCATCCACCGTTCGATGCTTAGTTTGGATCTCAAGTTTACTTGTAATGGTGATTCCTATCTTCCAAGGATGAACCACTATCTATCTAGCTATTTTAATTTCATTTCCTTCTGTATTGGAGGGTGAGCCCTGGGAATGTCTTCGCCCTAACCCATCTATGTAGAGGCATTGTTGGACACCTTGTAAACCTCTTTACGTTATATGCTATATGTTATGACTCAAATCTATCTTATGGGTTGGTTATCTTAGGCTATCATTAAGTGAGTTAGTTATGTGATTTATGGCTTGGCTATATGTTGTGATGGTAAGATCTTATGTTCCGAATGTCCCTTATAGAGTGAGTCCTATTTTCCCACCTCGTAGAATTATTTGTTTACTTTATGTATGCTTCAAACCAATGATGTAAGTTTTGGTATCTTGAGGCTTCCTTAGATACTCTTAGCTTCTCATTATCCTTGTCACATCTAGGCCTTGGGTATGGGTCATGAAAAAGATGGTATCAGAGCCCTAGGTTTGTAAATGATCCTTGGAGTCCTATTTATGGGCATGAAGTGCACCATGCTTATAAGTGAGAGGTTATGATAATGTTCTAGGAATTGTCTCACTTGTTCATGTCTTATATCATGCTGTGAATAGTTATTTTAGATCTTCACCTTGATGGTATCCTTGATCTATTTCAGAAGATGCCTCATGGTAGACCTGCCAGAATAGCCCCTGCTAATGAGGGTTAAGCACCTCAAGGGCCTATGGATGATCCTATCTCTACTGATGAGTTCCTTACTACCTTTTCCATGCATGTCCAAGTGGTGACTACTTAGACTAGGTAGGCTAATCTTCCTCAGGATTCCACTACGGCTTCTAGAGTGAGGAATTTCACCCGGATGAACCCTCCAGAATTCTTTGGGTCTAAGGTTGATAAGGATGCTCAACAGTTCATTGATGAGCTCTCCAAAGTATTGAACGTCATGGTTGTCACTTCGGAGGAGAGGCATGAATTGGCTACCTATCAGTTGAAGGATGTAGCACAGGTGTAGTACAGTCAGTGGTCTATGGAGAGGGTTTGTGGCGATGCTGTTAATTGGGAGGAGTTCAAACTTGTCTTTATGGATCGTTTCTTCATGCTTGAAGTTAGGGAAGCTAGGATGACTTAGTTTATCAACTTTAGATAGGGTAATATAAGTGTGAGGGATTATGCCCTCAAGTTCACTAAGCTCTCCATATATGCTCTGACATTTGTGGCTGATCCTCATGCACGAATGCACAAGTTTGTTTTTGATATCTCTGACTTGCTTTTCCAATAATGTTGTACAACTATGCTTAATCAGGATATGGATATTTCTAGACTTATGGTGTATGCAGAAAAATTGAAGGGGAGAAACTCAAGGAGAGGAGAGTGAAATGACCCCAAAAGGTACCTAAAAATGTTCCTCAAAATGCTTGGAATTTTAATTTCCATCTATCTTAAAATCCATTTGTTATTTCAAAAATCCAACTTTGTATTTATGATCAGGGGGTCAAAATTAGGTGAAAAAGGGTCTAACCCCGATATAAGAGTGAAAGATTAACAATTACAAATTTTAAAGTGACGATTACCTTCGTACCAGGGGCGCACTCGTGTACAATTTTGCCTCCACGACCTCTCTGCCATGCGAAGAGGTGCATTTTCCCTACAGTGTTTTTCCTGTACGATCTAAATATTCTAAGTGTTAGGCTCAAGTTTTCACAAATGTGTTTTTCTCTATACTTAGCCAAATTTCACTGTTATATTATCCAAAACATTTCCCAATACTCCCCAAAACACTTAGCCATATTTTCACTCAAAAATTCAAGTCCCAAAAACCTTATATAGAGCTAAGGATTTTCTTCAAGCTTCAAGTCTCCATCTTCAATCTTCACCAAGAGCTTCTCTAAAGATAAGGTATGTGGTGCTGAACCATTGGGTCCTTCACCCGTGGTGCCTAAGCTCCTTTTTTACTAATATTGCATGATTTAAAGTTGATTTTACATCTAGACTTATCTATTGATAAATTTACTATATAGTGAATTTAGTTCATTTTTGAATGGTTGTTTTAGCATATTTTGAGTTCTAAATCTTGGATTTAATGTTGTATTTGATGAGCAATTTTGATGTTAATGTCTTAGGGATGTTGCAAGGTGTTGATTGATAGTTTTATTAAGATTTTCTTGAATCATTTCATC
>JAOTQJ010189671.1:0-21697 GCA_025642045.1 Solanum sejunctum
ATATTGCTAGACCAGTTAGGTTAAGGTTGAAACCGATTTGGAATTGTTAAGGTCGAAATGTAGCGAAGGTGGGAGTAATGTTATGCTGTCCACATGTAAGTTATGTAGAATTGTAGAAAGTTATCCCACGACTTACCCCTAATTTGGGACTATTTCTGGACTATATAAATACTAGTTTTGTGTGGTAAAGTCATTGGAAATAATCTTGGTAAAGTTAAAACAATTTTGGGATTGTTGACGTCGAATTATTGTGAAAGGGTATAATGTTATGTTGCTTGTTTGTATGTTGATAAAAATTGTTGTGTTTTGTGGGCTTTTAGTGGACTATAAGGGACTGAAAATAAGATGTACATGACATGTATATAAGAATGGTTGTTAGAAAATACATTTAGAAGTAAGAAGGTTGAAGAAATGTCTTTGCGTCATGAAGTGAACGCTTGCTATCCGGATGACCATTTTTATGATTTTGGACTATCAAGAAGTGTTTTCTTTGCTACTAATACTTGTAGTATTGCCTAATATGATGTAGATAAATATTTGAGGCAAGGCAGCCACTCCAAGGCAGTAGCGAGGCCATACAACGAGGTCTGTAAAGATTCCTATCCCTTGGCATGAATTAGTTAAGTTTGGTCAACGTCATACGTTTGAAAAAATTTCTTTTCCTTCATAATTTGGGTCCAAATATATCTTATGTTCACTCCTTGGTACTTTTAAATAAAACAAAATAAAATTGTATTTATATTTTGACTCTTGGGCATGTAGAGCCCGTAAGTTGTAACAAGTGTGAAATGGTTGAGTATGTTGAAAGAATGTATTTTGTTAGAGGGTGCAAATGCCCGTAGTGTTCGACAAAAAGCCTAAATGGGAACTATGTTCATTACTTGCCACAATTTTGCTGAGTTAGTCCCATCCATAACTTTTGAGTCTTTAGAAATTCATGAATAATGTTCGTTTGACCGAAGGTTAAATAGTTGGAAAACTATGGGGTTTATTGTTTCGAAATCACTTTAAAAATTGTTTTGAAGTCTGTTTAGTGATGTGTATGATGCAAAATTAAGCAAGTTCCTTGAAATCACTTTTATGGGTGAAGTTGAGCAATTTTGACAAATTTCATAAACGAATAATTTTTTGATTTAAAAAAAATGAACATTAGGTATATTACTAAATTCTTGGAACTAGTTTTTATGTATGTAATTCTCACGACTCTATTCGTGCCATTTTTTGTTTCACTCACCAGTTTCCAGGCCTGTTATTATCGTGTTTATGTATAACTATATATATATATATATATATATATATATATATGTTATGAAGTAGGTTGGATACGGCAGGTCAATTTGCCCATGGACCGACTTTGCTTAGCTTGGAGACATAAGGATCTGGGCTTGGGATGATATCATGATGTGTGAGTGCTGGGCCGAGTTTGCCCCGGCTCACGAGAGTGCGTGGAACCATCGCCTTGGCTCAATAAATGGGCATGATGACTTCTATGCATTACGATACATGAACGCTTGGTGCCGTCGCCCTGGTTCACCTATCCTATGATGTGAGTGCTTGGCCGCTGTTCGCCTCGGCTCACTTGGGCTACAGTTGGGACTTGATTGGAGTTGTTGGAGATTTGAAATTTCTGGTGTTAGGCTGTTGTATGGAGCGAGTTTGGAGGTCGCCATCGTTCCCATCCAATATGCATTATTTTGATATTTGAATAAATAAATATTTTGATGTTTTCATCCAGGTTTGACTTATAATTTTATTCGGATTATTGCTCTCACTTACATTTCCTACTTTCTACTTTACATATTTGGTATGTTTTTTGTACTGACCTCCTTCCCTCGGGGGGACTGCGTTCATGCCCACAGGTACCGACGTACAGGTTAGAGAACCATCTGCCTAGGATCTCTATCTGTCGTTGACTTGCTCCCTTTGCATCAGGGGCAGATCTTTTGGTATATATTTGTATATGTATTTTTTGTATTTTGCATTTATGTATATTTGAGGATATGGCGGGGCCCTGTCTCATCCTATGATTCAGTTCATATGTATAGAGGTCTGTGGATATATGTGGGTGTTAGAACTGTGTTTGGTGTGACTTCGTTTGTATGATATATATTTTGGGCGGTTCTGCCGCAGCGGTGACCTTATTGGCCTGCATATATATGAATATTAATGTTTGCTGTTGGCTAGGTTCATTGTTTTTAGGTGTAGTTAGTCAATAAAACAGAGGAAACTTTGCCGAAATTTTGAGAAATTTCTTAGTCATTATAAGTGGTTCTGGTTTGGTGTTTGTCTGGGTACTCAATCGGCACTAATCACGGCCCCTGGGTTGGGTCATGACAAATATGTGGTGAGAGTAGTCAAAGCTTTCTTCCAGGGAATGATACTTCCAAAATACATTACTCATACCAACTTGATTTTGATTCCATAAAAGGATAAGGTGGTTTCCTTCTCAAATTTGAGACCCAACAGCCTTAACAACTTTATTAATAAGGTTTTCTCAAGACTTATACATGATAGAGTAGAGAGATTTCTTCATATCCTCATCCCTCCCAATCAATCAGGGTTTTTAAAAGGGAGAAGTATAACAAAAAGCTTTCTACTTGCATAGGAAATTATTCTAGGCATTAGGAAAAGAAGTAAGGTGGTTAATGTGGTGTTCAAACTTGACATGGCAATGACTTATGATAGAGTTGATTGGGATTTCTTAATGGTTACAACAACAACAACAAAAACATACCCAGTAAAATCTCATAAGTGGGGTCTGGAGAGGGTAGAATGTACACAAATCATATCACTACCATAAAAGTAGAGAGACTGTTTCGTGGGAACCCTCATCTCAAAACCCATATGCAGAAAGAACTAGATATGACAAAAGGGAAGGGAATAGAACAGAAAGAGCGACTAATAGTAAATAACACATGTTAATATGTAAATAGGATAAACCTAACATATAATATGACAGATAATGCAAACACATGATAAAAAACACCTAACCCTACCATTAACCTGCTAGTCTAATTCGCGACCTCCACTTTCTTCTATCTAAGGTTATGTCCTCAGTGAGATCAAGTTCCATCATATCATATCTAATCACCTCCCCCCAGTACTTTTTCCATCTTCCTCTACCCCTTCGAGTAACTCCCCAAACCAACCTCTCGCACCTCCTAACAGGAGCATTGATACTCCTCTACACATGTCCAAACCATCATAGTATTTCTTCCCTCATATTTTTGGCGACCAGGGCCACCTCCAACTACTCGTAAATGATCTCATTCCTAACCTTATCGCTCCTGGTGTGACCATATATCCATCTCAGCATCCTCATCTCTGTGATGTACATCTTCTGAACATGTACCTTTTTCATTGGCCAACACTCTACTCGATATAGCAACGATGGTCTAACCACCACTCTGTAAAACTTACCTTTGAGTTTAGGTGGTATCTTCTTGTCACACAATACTCCAGAGTCAAGCCTCCATTTAGCCCATGCTGCCCCAATACGATGTGTGATATCATCATCGATATCACTACTACTCTGGATGATAGACTCCATGTACATAAATTTTTCCCTCTTGGGATAGGTTAAGTGGCAAGCCTCACATTATAGTTTGCTTCATTCCTCTCAAAACTAAATTTGCACTCCAAGTATTTATTTTATCTTGCTCAATTTGAATCCTTTGGACTCCAAGGTGTGTCTCCAGGCCTCCAACCTATCATTAACTTTAGTTTGAGATCTCATCAATCAGTACTATGTCATCTGCAAATAGCATACACTATGGTACCTCCTCTTGGATAGATCGCGTCAAGTCATCCATCACCAAGAGAAATAAGAAAGGGCTCATCACAGATCCTTGGTGGAGTCCCATCTCAATAGGAAAATACGATGAGTCTCCTCCCACCGTTCTTACCCGAGTTTTGGCTACATCGTACATATTCTTAATCATCCTAACATATGCCACTGGGACACCTTTTGCCTTTAGACACCTTCATAAGATATCACTTGTGACTTTGTCATATGCCTTCTCGAGATCAATGAATACCATATGAAGGTCCTTTTTTCTTTCCCTATAGATACTACTCTTCTCATGCTCATCTTCACTACTCTCTCCTAGATCTTCATCGTATGGCTTAACAACTTGATATCCCTATAATTCTTAATGATTCTTCTTAATAACATGGGTTTCAATGCTATTTGCATGGATAAGATATGGAGATTGATTGCTAATAATTGGTATTCCATTCTAATTAATCGGTAGGCTTGTAGATTCTTTCACTCAAGCAAGAAGATCCAATATCTCCTTCCTTATTCATTCTTGTAGTTGAAGCCCTATCTAGGGCTTTGAATAATTTGTTTAATTATGCAGGCTTTCAGGGATATCGTCTACCAAGGTAGAGTGAGAAGATTAATCACTTATGTTATGCTGATGATACTATAATTTTTGTTAAGGTAGATGGCAACTCTTTGAAATTGCTTATAAAGACATTAACTAAATATGGAAAGCAATCAAGGCAGAAAATAATAAACAAAAAAAATGCCTTTTATGTATATCACAAAGCTGCCCATATGGACATCAAAAGAGTTGAAGATCTCACTAGATTTCAAAGAGGTAAGTTTGTATTAACCTATTTGAGTTGTCTAGTAGGTTAAGCAAAAGAAAAAAAGTCACATTTTGCAGATCTCATTAAAACGTACAGACAAAGTTTCAAATTTGGAAAGAAAAATTGCTATCTATTAGTGGCAAAACTATTTTGATTAACAGTGTCTTATAAAGTATCACTATTTATTAGTTGTCTGTGCTTACTCCTCCTAAGTGTGTTTAGGATTTAAGAATCTTTGCTGGATTTCTATGGAATTTTAAAGAGAAAGGAAGAAGCAAGCATTGAGTGGCCTGGGAGACGATATGCTTACCAAAGAAGGAGGGAGGTTTGGGTTTTAAGTCTCTGTTTGATGTCTCCACAACTCTATTTGCTAAAATTTGGCGGAACGTTAGAACAAGAAAATCCTTGTTGTCAAACTTTATGTAGAATAAATATTATAGGAGGTTTAGACCTCAACTAGTTGTCTAGAATGGGCGGTCCCTAACATGGAAACATATGCTTATGACAAGGGGTTATTTTGATTGGAAGATTTGGTGGCAGCCTAATAGTGGTCTATCCAGTATAATGTGTGGTAAGGACACAATTGGGATCTTTACGCTATCATATTCCAATAATTCATTCTAATGAGCTAATGGAGAAGGATATTGATCAACTCATGCTTGATGGAAGTTGGATGAAGAATTTTTGAGAGATATGTTTCCATTGGAAGTTTGCATCATATTCTAAATAACCTGCAGCTAGGTTTAGAAAAGGATGCTTCCGATTCACCTTTTTGGATGCTTTCTAACTTTGAGTGTTTTACTAACATATAAAGCTGGGAGGCTGTGGGAAGTCCTGGCTCCTTTAATGTGTATTTTCATAGAATATAGGAGAAAGAAATCCCTTTTAAAGACTATATGGCTACTGAGAGGTCGAAATGACTAGATGTAATCTTTCTAAGCTCAGATAAATTCTGAAAATCTCATGGAAATGCCCTAATCATTACCTGATTATGCTAGGTTGTGATGAGGATACCTCAGGTCAAGAAGACACAAGGGTCGGACAGGGAAGACAAAGTCACTGTGACTTTCCTTTTCTGATGAGAAATTTTAAGGCATTCTAGGTGTTCTATTATCAATTTCTAGAACTATCATTGGTTCCACCTTTGTATTCTTTTTGGCTTTTAAGCCCACCTTTTCTTTTTCTTTCAAAAAAGAAAGGCTATGCAATCACTTTTGATTTAAAAGAAATGTTAGTAGGTTTTATGTGTTTTTATATCTATTTTGCAGGATTACAGGATTTGGGTAAATTTCTACAAAAAGTAATTTTTTGAGGACTTATGGGATACTTTACGTGTCATGGATACTTGCATGAGCCGTAAGGAGGTTTCATGGTTGAGATCCAGTGAAGGGCCTAGTTTTAGAAGTTGCATTTACGAACTGGCAAACAAGCTGTAGATGTTTTTATGAGTCATGGATTGGGTCCATGGTTGGAGAATCAGTGTTTGATCAGTTTCTGAAGAGCTATCAGACAAAATCCTATAGGCCCAAAAGTCTAAACATGGCCCATAAGAAGGTCTCGTGTATTGGAAACCATATTTTATAAAATCCAGAGTACAAAGCTTAGGGACGAGTCGTAGATCTTTATGCGGCCCATAACCCAGTCCATAGAAACTACCAAATCTAGTTTTCCTATTCTCTTTTTTATTTGTATTTTAATTATTATAAATAGGTTTTTAGGCCTTATTGACAGAGACAACGCATGAGAGAGCTAAACCTTTTGGGACTTCATAATTTGTGATTTTTACATTGAAAAATTATATTGTGATTTCTTGTGGTGAATTTTGGATTTTTATTTTTAATTTAATCATTGTAAGTTTTCAATTATGCTATTCTATAACATGATTCTTTCATCTATAATGATTATGCATAGCTAAATCTACCAGGGTTGTAGGAACAATGAAGACCTAACAAGGTTACGATTCTCTGGTGATACTAAGCTAGAAATTCATGGGGAACACAATACCAGTTACTTGTGTCACTGATTTAACAACACTTTCTTCTAATTTAGGTTTATTTCTTACGATTACAATCACCCCTTTTTCGGAAGATAAGTAGGTTAATTTACTCGACTTGGTCGCAATTACTCCAGGTCTAAAACATATTCCCTATGGGTTCGATCCTAACCTAGATTAGTTATATATTTTGACAATGATTAATTATTCCTTCAAAAAGAAGGTATAGTTTGGGTGACATCAATGAACCCTATAAATTTTGTGATGACAAATATTCAATGCAAACATCATGGTCGCAAGTTTAATATTATGTATTGGATAGTTCTTCTCATGCACCTTTAATTGCCTAAAGCATAGGTAATCACCTTAACATGTTGTATCACCGTACAACCCAAACAAATTTTTGAGGCATTACAATAGAAAACAAATCCATCAATTTCCTCTGGCAAGGTTAAGATTGGAGCCGAAGTCAACCATTTCTTCAATGTTTGAAAACTCTTCTCGCTCATCCATCCATATAAACTTTGCTATCTTTTGAGTTCACTTAGTTAATGGTGGTGAAATAGAGGATAAATCCTTACCAAAAAACTCAACTAGGCTCAACTAGGCTCAAGAAACTCCTAATATCTTTAGGAGTCAATGACCTTAGCCTATTCCTTACCGCCAGTGTCTTCGTAGGATGAACTTTGATCCTATCACCTAATACCACATGCCCAAGGAAGGCAACCTCTTTCAACAAAAGTTCACACTTGTCAAATTTCCCAAATATCTCTTCATCATTCAAGGTTTGCAACATCACTCTCAAATATTCCATATGTTCTTTTTCATTCTGGGAGTAGATTCAGATATTATCAATAAACACTATAGCGAACATATCAAAGTATTGTCTAAATACCCTGTTCATAAGATCCATAAAGATTGTTGGTGTATTAGTGAGGCTGAAAGACATCACCTCAAACACAAAATGGCGATATCTAGTTCGAAAATTCGTCTTAGGAATATCACACTCCCACAGTCTTAATTGGTGATATTTGGACCTCAAGTCAATCTTAGGAAAATGCTTGGCTCATTGTAGTTGGTCAAACAAATCATTTATCCTTGGGAATAGGTATTTGTTCTTAATAACTTTATTGAGTTGCCGGTAGTCTATGCATATCTAGAGTGACCCGTTTTCCTTTCTCATAACAAAATTGGAGCACTCCACGTAGGCCTACTTGATCTAGTGAAATCTTTTTCCAATAAATCCGTCAATTATTTTTTTAACTTCCTCGACTTCTCAAAGGCCATTCTATAAGGATGTAATGACCTTGTTGGACATTTTTTACTCTATCTATGAAAATTACTATTTTTCCCTTTCGGAAGATGCTTTAGAACTATTTTGAACGATCTGTGTCAGAAACTGAAATCCTATGTTTTTTAAAGTAGAAAAATATGAATTTTGGTAATTTTGTAAGCTAAGTTGTTAAAAAAGTGAGTTCCTATATCATTATGAGTTTTGAGCATCAGATAATAAATTTATCGATTCGATGAACCCCGAAACATTGAATCTGGTCTAGAAGAAGTTATAAAACTAAATTCAAAATTAAAATAAAAATTTTAGACCCAAAGTAGCATTTATAATTCTTTCTAGAGATAAAGTTTTGTCAACATTTGGAGTTCAGATCAAAATTTTGACAGTTCTAGGAGTTCGAGATAATGATACTAACACTAGCAATGGTCTTATAGTAATTGGAGTTGTCGAGGGTAGTTTTCGTATTTTGAGTTTTAAACTAGTTTATCTAAGTTACATTGGTAATTGTGTAGAGGATACCTCAAAATCAAATTCTAATTGTTCTGTTGAGTCTGAATCACTATTTTTGGTGTGGATACATGTCTGGCTTGTGAAATTTGGGTTCCAAATAAATCTCAAGGGTGTTTTCCGAGTTGTGATCATGGCTGTTACATTTCGTTTCTAATGCAACATAATTCCTTCTTCATATTCATGGAGGAGCATTAGCGTTCGTCGAGGTATTTATGTCTTCAGTCTTTGCATTCGTGGAGAATAACCCTTTATGGCTTTTCATTTGTGGACCCCAGACCTACATTTGCGAAAGTCTTGACCTCTCCAGCGCTCCATGTTTGAAGATACCTTTCCACATTCGTCGAGTACACCTTTACTTGTATCAGTTTCAATTATGCAAAATCACCACTTTCAACAAATTTTCAATATTTCAAGTTTTGGGAGGCGATTTTTGACAAAGATTTTTGTGGTTATCTTTTTAGTAAGTATTTCTAACATCTTTTTGATTAATTCAAAGGACTATTTTCTTGCTTTTGTCTTAAATTTCATGAATTTTGAACGTAAAAAATTGAGGAATTTTAGTCTATAATTTGGAAACATTAATTAATGATTTCTCCTTTGATTTGAACTCGATTTTTGTGAAATATTTACCCCAGAAACTTTTTTTCTCGTGTAGATTTCTAATTTTGATCTACTTATAGATTTGAAAACTTCAAATTTCAGCCTTAATTTTGATTATTTTTTTCCTAAGCTTAATTCTTGCAAATATGGGTATCAAAATTAATCTCTTGACGTGTTGTATCTATCTTTTAAAGTGATTGATTGATTTGGTGATCGTTTGGAGGCTTAAGTTATTGAAAGCTTGTCCGAGTGCTGTTTCGGCATCGAGGTTAGTTTGTATAACTTTTTTGGGACTAAATTTGAGTTATTGGATATGTTCATGTGATAATTGTAAGATTTAGATTGATTCATAAGTAGTTGGATTGATATGATAGGATTGTAATGGAATTGTGATACCAGTTGTACCGATATTTGAGTAAATTGTTATTCTAGTGATATATGGAGATGAAATTTGGAGATTTGGGGTATTTTGGATATTATTGTGATAATATGAGATGTGTGATCCCATTTGGATTGTTTTATGCTAAATTGATGATAATTGTGATATATGTGAGATTTATAAGCATATTTTTGGACTTATAAAGTCCAGTTTCATTTATTTATTCATTATTGATAAGAGAATAGTGATATGAAGCATATTAATGGTATTGCGGTACATATCTCATACTGCATTTGTACCACTGAGACATTGTGATACTTGAGACAATCATGTTACTTGAAATCATTTACCAGCACTAGCGTCCGCCGAGGTGTATTATTATTGTTATGCATCTTGATATGATGACATTGGCATATATTCATATTATCTTGTATTGGCCCTAAGACAATTGTTTTACTTGAGATCTATTACCAATGCCAGATTCTGCCAATGTATCATCAATGCTAGCATCCGCAGTGATACTGGACACCTATTTTATCAGCACCAAAGTAGGTTGAGGTATCATTTATGCTTGCGACCATCATTACTCCTTAGAGGTTTTGGTATATTTTCTTAAGAGATCCCCATGGGTTCTACATGGTAGCTTAAGCTCGATAGATATATACACCAGTGCCAAAATCTATCGTGATTCTACCCGATGCATTATTTTCATACAATGCATCATTGATAATTATATTAATCTTATCCTACTTTATATATATACTTTTATTGTGAACTAACCTATTTAATGTTGGTGATAGGATTCTTTCTTATTATATGCTTGTTCAATTTCTCTTACCCCTGTTGGTTGGATCTACTAGGTACATATAACACCCCTTATGTTTTTAAGCTTGGAAAACTGAAAGACAAGAATTTTGCTGATGGTTTGATCCTTTGATCTAGTTTATGGCCTATGGAAGGAACCAAGGGTCATAGGTGGGTTCATGGAATACACCCAGTAAAAATGGGAAATTGAAGGATTTCTTGAATATGACTTACATGTTACTAGGATGAGCCATATAAGTAACGATGCCCTGTCAATAGGTCTCATAGAAAGAGGCCCTGAAGAGCCTAAATTTTTCTAAGTTTGAAACTATTTTATGAAAAGTGTGACCTCCCATAAGTGAATCCACTGGTCATCCTACATGATCGTCGGTTTGGAGCTGCAAATTCTAAAAACTTGACTTTTGTGGCATAAGGTTCTATAGAATATGGACCATATGTTGATCCATAGCCCATGGCCAGTGGGAAAGGGTTTGTGGATGGCTCTAGCAGTTTTTAGTGAAGGGTGATTTAACATTTCCAATTCGTCTAAATTCAAAACTATGCCATTTTTGCTACCCTAAATGACATAAGTGACCTAACCCTTATAAAAGCTATTTCTAATTCATTCAAAATCTTCAATCCTTAAATTATCTCAAGGGTTCACAATATTTCCCCCTTAAAATCAAGGGTTCCATAGAAGCTAAAACTTGAAGGTTTGACTAAGGATTTCCAGATTTTCTTCTTCAATTCTGTGGATTCTACTTAAGGTACGTAGGGCTTCATTCATGGATTAGATTTATCCATGAAGTCCAATCCTAAACCTTCTTTTTATCAATGTTTTATGATGATTTCTTATGGGCTTTATCTATGATTCCAACGCATAGATTATGATTCCCATGTAATGCTTATGACCAATTATGCATGAAATATGATGAATTTCATGATGTATATGATTTTTAAGAAAAAGTATGATATTTCAAAATATGCATGATTAGAACTTAATCTTATTCCTAGCCTCTCATAAAAATGTTATAGATTTTCGTGATAATGCTCTCAAATATGTAAAAGCATCATTTAATGATGATATCACAACAATGATGACAATCTTATATTAATAATGATGATGTTAAGGCGGGAATGTATACCCACACTGTGATAAAAAGCAAAGTAGATGGACTATTCTTATGAGAGGAAGTTTTATAAAAGACTATGATGATTATTTCAAAGCAATAAAAGTATGACTTTAATAAATTATGGACAATGTTGAAATCTATTTATGTGTATTATTTATGTATTCCATGGGATATGACTTAGCTCTAAGAGGGCTTTGATAGGTACCATGGTCCCATAAATATATGCCACCATAGGAATGATGTTCATGTTTTTATGACTTAAAAGGCGCGGTGATGGATCTATATAGCTTTAATGGATATTTATCATGCTAGGATAGATCCTAAAGTGTGGGATCAAATGATGATTCTCAGCATGCTAGGATAGAGCTATGGGATGAGGATTGAGTCTACCTTGGAAAAGTAGACTCCTCTTAGCTTAATGTAGAGTGAACATCAAGATTTCATATAATAGTCCGCATGCTCTTATATGTTGGTTATGGTCTTATTCCCATATATGTATGTTAAGGATATGAAAGATTTTTATGATGCTTCTTCCCATGATTTTAAACTTGCATGCTCATGCATATTATATCCTTATCCTATTCCTTATGATTATGTATATCAATATTATTATGATTTCTTTTAATTCATGGCATCACTGCATATTTAGTACATCCCATGTACTAATACGTACTTCTTTGCCTACATGCCCTAACCATGTAAGGATGGATGATGAGGTGACTATTCTATTCCATGTCTAGATTTAGATTTCAAGCTTGAAGACTTGTTGGCTAGTTCCTATGCTTCGGGAGCAAGCCCTTTATGATGCTTTCCTATATGTCAAGACTTTATCATTTTCTTCCTTTGATGTATATCTTGAGGGTGAGCTTTGTGCTAGACCCCTCCAATATCTATGATGTAGAGACATGATTTTAGACAAAATGGATTGATGTATAATCCCTAATGAGAAGTATGACATTCTTACTTTTATGTACTTCTGCTTGCCTATTCTCTTATGTATGCTTTTTTACCTCATGAATTCTTATGATATAAATATGAGACTTTGATAAGATGCCTTTAGGTATCACGGGGCCCTATGTCTGGGTCATGACAAAGTGGTATCAGAGCACAAGGTATGAAAGCATCCTAGGAAGTCCAACATACCACATCAAGTAGAGTCTTGTTCATTGGTGTGAAGCATGCCACATCTATGAGTAGCAGGCTATGAGACATTCTAGGAATGCTTCACTTCTTTTAAATTTTATGTCATGCCTTCAAAGCGTTCGTATCCTAATGCTTGTTCCTTGGTCTTTTCACAAATAGCGTCACGATAATTCTCCATTACCAAGGACAAATGATGTTAATTTGAACCAAGTTTCTCTGGATCCTCAATCTCCCCAAGTCTCTCAAGTGGACCAAGTTTAATTATGAGTTTAGACCCACAATTACTATGTTGGCTCAATTTGTTTCTTCTCCTTAAACTCCTACTCTGCCTTCAGGATATGAGATTTTACTAGGATGAATCCCCTAGAGTTCCACGGTTCCAGGGTGGATGAGGATTCAAAAGAGTTCATCAATGAGATGTATAAGGTGGTTTAGATTATGGGGATGTCTTTCAAAGAGAAGGCCAAATTGTTGGCTTATCAACTTAAGGGAGTTGCTCGAGTTTGGTTTACTCAATAGAAGTCCAAAAGGGTTGATAAAGGTGCTATTTATTAGGAGATGTTTAAAGCCACTTTCCTTGATTGTTTCTTCCCACATGAGCTAAGTGAAGCTAATTTAATAGAATTCATGAATTTGACGCTAGGTGGCATGAGTGTGAGGAAATATGCCCTCAAGTTTAACAAGTTCTCCAAATTTGCTCCTTCCTTGGTGGCTGACTCAAGGGCCCGCATAAATATAATTCACTTTTGGTGTGTTTAACTTAGTAAATATGGAATACAATTCTACCATTCTTATTAATAAAATGGATATCTCTAGACTCATGACTTATGCTAAACAAGTAGAGAGTGAGAAACTACAAAAGATAAGGACCAGTGAGTCCAAGAAGGCTCATATGATGGTAGATTTTCTTATGGTAAGTCCGGTGTTGGTCGATTACAACATGGACAAGGGTCTTCTAAAGGTGCTCCTTAAAGGTTTGAGAAAGAAAAATGGGCCAATCTTAAGGCTCAAGATGATGTTGCAAAAGGTGGTGCTAATCCTCCTAGGTGCCCCAAGTGTGAGAGAAACCATTTTGGTGAATGCTTAAATGGTACCAATATATGCTTTGGTTATGGAAAGAGGGGAGATAAGATTATTGAGGGTCCTAATATGGCTAATAAGGGTAAATAAGGGCATCAACAATATCAAGTTGCTCAAAGAGTACAAGTGCAACAAGGTGCCTAAGCTCAAGGTGGTGGTCCACATGGTAATCAATTCTAAGCTTTGCATGCTAGACAAGAGGTTAATGAGGCTTCTGATATGGTTACCCTTCTGTTAAAAGTCTTTGATCATACCCTTTGCTTGACCCTAGTACCAATATATTATTTGTTATTCTGTACCTTTCCATAAATATCGATGTGTCTCTGAAAGTTTTGTTAGATCGTTATTCAATTTATACTCCTATTGGTGAGTCAATCCTAGATAAGAAAGTCTTTAGAATTTATCTCATTTCAATCTTACATAAATTCTTACTATATGATATAGTTGAGCTTGATATGACCGATTTTAATGCTATTCTTAGCATGAATTGGTTGGATGCATCCTACGCCAGTATTGATTGTAGAACCTATAAGTCTCTTCCAAGACCCTAATGAGCCTAGTCTTGAATCGAAGGGAACATATTTTGCATTCAAAGGGAACTTTGTCTCTTATATGAAATCTATGAAAATTATTTCCAAAGGTTATCTATATCATGTTGTCTATGTCATGGATTTTGAGTCTCATGTTCCTACTCTTGATTTGGTCCCCATTTTAAATGAGTTCCCTGATGTCTTTCCTGATAATTTGCCCGGTATTCCTCTTTATACTGGATGGCTCCGACAGAGTTAAAGGAACTAAATGAAAACTTAAAGGACCTACTAGATAAAGGTTTCATAAGACCTAGTATGTCACCATGGGATGATCCCGCACTATTTGTAAGGAAGAAGGGTAGTTCAGTTTAAATGTGTGTCGTTATTGATAATTAACTAAGCTAACCATGAAAACCAAGTATCCACTTCCAAGTATTAATGACCTATTTGATCAACTACAAGGCACAAGCTACTTTTTCTAAGATAGATCTCTGATCCGAATATCACCAATTGAGGTTAAAAGATGATAACGTTCCAAAGATGACATTTAGAACTTAGTATGATCATTTTGAATTTTTACTTATGTCATTTGGACTAACAGATTCCTTTTCCGCTTTATGGATATGATGAACATGATCTTTAAACCATACGTGGACATGTTTGTGGTGGTCTTCATGGATGATACATTAGTTTATTCATGGGATATAAAGGAGCATGAAGACAATTTAAGGATTGTATTACAAACATTGATAGATAGATAATTCTTTTCTAAGTTTAGCAAGTGTGAATTTTGTCTAAGAGAGGTGGGTTTTCTTGGTCATATTATTTTGGGCGATAGTGTTGGAGTTGATCCAAGGAAGTCTAAGGCTATGAAGAATTGTCCTAGATCATTATCTCCATATAATATTCGAATCTTTTTAGGCCTGACTAGATATTATAGAAGGTTTGTTGAGGGATTTTCCTCCATTGCTTCTCCTTTGACAAGGTTGACCTGAAAGAAGGTAAAATTCCAATGGTCAAATGAATGTGAGAAGAGTTTTCAATTGTTGAAGGAAGGTCTTAAATTGTCTCCTTGACATTGCCCAAAGGTCCAAATTGTTTTGTGTGCATGAAAAGAACTATCCGACACATTATCTTGAGTTGTTGGCTATTATTTCACATTAAAGATTTGGTGATATTATCTTTATGAGATACATTTTGATATATTCACTGACCATAATATGTGTTTAGCCAAAGGGATTTTAATTTAATGCAAAAAAGGTGGTTGGAATTATTTGAGGATTATGACAAGAGTATAATGTATCACTTGACAAGGTTAACATTATGGACAATGCATTGAGTAGAGTGTCTATAGGCAACATGACACATATTTAGTGTGGAAACAAAGAGTTGGTCAAAGAATTGCATTGTTTGTCTTGTTTGGATGTGAAGCTGAATACTAGGGTAATGATATTTTATTGGTACCAAATGCGGTGGAATCATCTTGGATGGAAGAATTTAAAGAAAAACAAGACATAGATCCTTCCTTTACTGAATTAAAGAAGTTGGTAGATGATAAAAGCGTTAATAGGAGAGATTATATGTACCCTATGTAGATGGACTAAGGAGAATATACTTGATGAAGCTCATTATTCCAAGTATTCTATTCATCCGGGATCCACCAAGATATATATAGATTTGAGAGAAGTGTATTGGTAGAATCAAATGAAGAAAGATATAGCACGGTGTGTATGGGATGTTCAAATTGTCAACAAGTAAAAGTGGAACACCAAAGACCTAGTGATTTGACTCATGACATTGAAACACCAACTTGGAAAATGGAGATAGTGAATATGTATTTTATCACGGGTTTGCGAACGACTAGAAAGTAACTTGACTTAATATGGGTGGTTGTGGATAGAATGACGAAAATAACTAACTTTTTGCTGGTGAAGACTTATTGTGCCGAGAATTATGCTAAGATTTATATCCAACAGATGCTAAAGTTGCATGGGGTACCACTGTCCAATATATTTGATAGAGGTTCTCAAGTTACTTCTCATTTTTGGAAGTCATTCCAAAAAGACATTGGCATGAAGGTGAAGTTAAGCACCGCATTTCATCCTAAAACGAATGGACAAGCCGAAAGGACAATACAAATATTGGAGGATATGTTTAGGGATTGTGTAGTTGATTTCAAAGGAATTGGGATGATCATACCTCTTATTAAATTTGCTTATAATAATAGTGTTCATTCAAGAATTGGTATGCCTCCATTTGAAGCATAGTATGGTAGACAGTGTAGATCACCAGTGGAATGGTTTTGAGGATTGAGTAATGTCATTAATTGAATCTGATTTGGTTCTTAATACTATGGAGATGGTGAATGTCTACTATGGAGATGCTGAATGTCATAAGGTAAAGGTTGAAGGCTACCCAAAGATATCAAAAGTTATATGCCGATATTAGGAGAAGAGAACTAGAGTTTGATAAAGATAAATAGGTGAATTGGAAGGTTTCTCCAATGAAAGAAGTAATGCATTATGGTAAGAAAGAAAAATTGAGTCCTAGATATGTAGGACCTTATAACATAGTGAAGAGAACTGGAAAGTAGAATATGAACTAGATTTGTGATGTCACTCAACTCAACTACTCAAAGGAAGAAGGGGCGGTCATCATCAACATAATAACAAAACTTTAGAGGTTGGGGTTTATCACACAAAAAATCTTTATTCATAGCGTAAGTAACTCATTGGATCATGTAAATGTAGGATCTGGGGGGCTGCAATAATCAAAATAAGAGTACATCTAAATTAGGTCTAATTAATGATTTAAACAACAATTAATGAAAAATGTTGGGAATATGCAAATATGGTAATCAATCTATTAGCTGGGTCTAAATACTTGAATACATAAGTTGATAACAATGAATAGGTTAGGTTGCATCTAAGCCACACCAACTATGATACAAGGGTGTTTCACATGAATCACCTAAGAAATCATACATGGACAGCCAAAGACACGCTTGGCCTAACAAGTCTTAGCAAACCCCCTAATACCTTGACCATTGAATTCATGGTTTTGGACTTTAACTGAAACCCCAACAGGTTTCTAGCCATTATATCTAATCCACACTCTAATAGTTTCATCTAAGGCAACAATCAAAGATCTAAAGTAAAACCCAAAGTTTACAACCTTGAAATTATAGGTTAAACATAGGAATGGATATAAATTCACTCAAATCAACTGCAGATAAATCAAGATATCAAAGACCCACTAAATAAATCATAGACCCATATCAATAGCACACCCCCAACATGGGGGGTTTTAGCCTCACATGCTAGAAATTAAAGAATTGATACCATACAAAGAAGTAGAAGTAATAGGTAACAAAATTGAGTACAAATAAGTTGATTATCACCATCCAAACTTCTTCAATTTGATGCCCAAAAGCTTCAAAATCCTAGCTCCCCATGCACTCTAAGAGAAATGTTTTGTGTACTACTACTACAGACTAATTATTCTAATATGGTATGAGCAGATGATGTAAATTATCCTTTCTAAAATTATTTATATATTTCGTGCAAATGTGTGAAAATTTGTGCTGTAAAATGTCGCTCCATGGTCAAGGCCGACCATCGCCGAGCACTATGGTGATGTGCCAAATGTGCACTTGACTACTTTTCTATGCATCTTTATAATATGATGTGCTATCAAAATACAACACTTTTGATGTATAAAGCTTGGATTTTGTGTGTTCTTAATGCCATTTTATTTGGTTTTATGTGTTTTTTGTGTTATATATGCACGATTTCAGGGTTGACCTTGATTTTGGGAAGAAAGTATAGAAGTTTCTAATTTTGATGCAGTACGAGACCATTACAGGCAGTAATGTACTCTACGGGTCATGGAGTGGGTTTCATGGACAATTTCAGTTAAAGGCTAATTTTTGGAAGTTGATTCTACAAACATGAACACTAGTCATAGATAGATTTATGAGTCGTAGAACATAGTTTGTATCCTGAAGATTAGAGATGAGGGAATTTCTGAAGGTTCATCAAATGAAACTCCTTACTGGTCATAAACCATTTTATGTGTCATAGAGGGGTATTGTAGACTTGAATTCCATATTTTTAGCAACACTATATGAGACCCCGATTACGAGCCATAGAATGCAATATGTCTTGTAAATCTGTTCGTGAGGTGTTCCAACCCAGCTACCTTTTAGGTTTTGGACTTGTATTTTAAATATTATAAATAGGGTTTTAGGTTGTTTTTCACAAAGGATACGAATAGTACATAGAGAACTCAACAACTAGAAAGGAAAATAGTGAGATAACATTGGAGAGTTTTGAGAAACACTTGTATTTTGATTTGATGTTTAATCTCTTGATTCTCTTTGAAGTTGGATTTGCTTGTTATTAATTCAATTGTGTAAGTGTTCTATTACGTTATTCCAATATATATGTATTGCATCTACACAAATCATGAGTAGCTAAATCCACAACTAAGGTTATGGGAACTATGAAGAAGTAATAAGGTAAAACAACATAATTCATAATTCTTGTAAAGTGTAAATGCATGTATTAACTAACTCTCTTCGATTTTCATATTTTCTAGTGGTGGAGAACATTAGAACCCACCTAGTGTTATTGACTGGACAAAGATAATAATGTATAGGAAAGAAGATTAATTAATAAAGTTCGATTGATGTGTTATCATCTAATCAAGCAAACTAGGCCAAAGAAAGGTTATTCTGGGACTAATAAGTAAGGGTTTGTAATGCACACTACGGAGATGGGCCAAGTCATATAGTGAAATTCACTTTTTACTTGAAACAAAGGGTTTGGTGAACTTAACTTACCATCCTACATACTACACAATAGAAAAGAATTAGGTTATCTTGTGATACTAAGTTAGGGAATCAAGGGGAACATAATGCCCTAGTTCCTCTCCATACTGATTTCACTCTTGTGTTGTTAGGTTTACTTTTCTATTGATTATTTCAAAACCCCCCTTTTTGGGGAAGTAAGTTGGTTAATCACTCAAAGTATATTAATTAATTTCTCTTAAGTCAGCGTATTCCCTTGGGTTTGAATCTAACCTTGGTTAGATTCTATTTCTTGACAATGACCACTTTATCCAAAAAAGGAGGTGTAACTTGGGCGGAATCAAGATTTTGGCATTTTCTCAAGGGAATACGGCTAGACTTGGTTGATTCACAATGATTTGGGTATTAATCTTTATTTCCCACATTTTATAATTTTTTGTTGTTTTTGTTTCTTTGTAAGGTATAAGTATAGTGTATGCCTAACGTGCGAAGTTAAGGTACACCCTTGACTCTATTTGACTCAAAAATTCACAAAACATTGAGGAGAATGCCCCAAGATAATGCCAATAATATGGCTAATGCAACTCTAAATAGGAATGAGATGAGATGCTGATCATGGGAACCTACCTCCTCTTGAGGACATAGCTCCACAACCTCAGGATTTTAATGCCAATACTTAATAGTGAATCAGTATAGGCTGAATCCTATAGAAATGGAGGTTACTAGAGTTATTGTGTTGTCACCACTATCAGCTAACACAAAGTTTATATTCTTGAATGGGTTTCTTCAGATGCTACAAAATCGTAGACTGTTTGGTGACTTGCCGTCAGAGGATCCTCATAGCCATCTACATAATGTTGCATTTGTTTAGAAGAGTGTGATGGGAACATAGAATCTATCTATTGGTTTTGTGCAACTTTATGTCTTCCTATTGTCTCTTACAAACAATACAACACTATGGCTATCTGAGTTCCCGCAGAGTTCGATCACAAGTTGGGCTGAATTGCAGAAGGCCCTTTGGAGAGGTACTTCCCTAGATCAATAACTTTGAGCAACCTCTTGTTGACTCGATCAATACTAGATGGAAGTGGTTTACCAAATTCATAAGAAGTTTCCTAGACCACAAAATAGTTGATGATTCCATGGTGGAGATCTTCTACTGTGCCCTTGATGAGAACAATCAGGCTTATACTCACACTATCATTGTGCGCATCTTCTGAGATCAACCATTGATAATGATTACTTAAAGGATGGAGCAAGTGGTTAAGACTAATCGTGCATGGGGGCAGAGAGACAGAGTATCTATTAAAAGTTCTTGCGCCATTATGTCAGTTCAAGCAAGCTAAGATAAACAACAAAATTATGCAAGAGCTTGCCCGAATTAACACAAGCATAGAGGTGATGATACAGTAGAATTAAGAGCGAGTCAATGTGGTGATTTATCAACATCCACGTGCACCCTTAGAGTTATTTAGCTGCTTTGCAAGGTAAAGAAAGAAGAACAATAAAGTTAGGAGAAAGCAAAAATTTTCGAAGTTAAAAGTGAATGGATATTTGCTGCTTATGACCCCTCTTTACACTACTACTTTGGACAACCTTCTCTTGGTATTTTGACCATTTTACACAACACATTAATAAGCTGATTATCCAACAGCTGTCTATTAAACTTGGGCCAAAATGGACCTCCAAGTTTATGGACTTGGGGTCCCTATTTTGCCAACTTTTCTTACTTTTTTTTTTTAAATTTCCAAGTTAAAAAAGAATGGATATTTGTTGCTTATGACCTCTATTTATGTGTTAGACCCCGTTTTTCTTTAAATTAAGGATAATTATCCAATTGGGAAATATTGTTGTAGATGTCGTGTAATTTGAACTTAACAATATTTACGATGCATGATTAGAGTGTCAAGTGAATTTGGCGTGCATAATTATGTTTATGTCGGAAGTCCTTGATTGGATTAAAAATAGAAAAGTTTGGGGCTTAATTGAACTATAGATTAAGTTGGAGTCCTTATGAAGGAATTTTGGAAACTTTAAGGTCTGTATATACCCTCTTATCTTCTTGCAATTTTGAAGAGAAGAAGAAGAAACGAGAACAAGAAGAAGAAGAGGAAGGAGGAAAACAAGTTTTCGATTCTTGTGCTATTATTTCTTAAGTGTTCTAGCTATTAAATGGTGGATTGTGAATTAGAGTTGTGGAAAGTTAGGGAGATAAATTAATTTGGGGGTGACATAGTTATAGACATATATATGTGTCTATATTTTCATTTAATTGGTGCAAGTGGAAGAAGAGGAGTATATATACGTGTATTGATCTTGTACAGAGCATCACAAGTTGTTTCACTTAGAAAAAAAATTGAAGAACAAACATTGCTATAGTAAAATCCCTCTTGGGTTACTGTAGCAGTGGTCAAAATAATTTGCGTTTTTCTGCATTTTTGATTATTTGATGCTTCAAGATCGATATATTGAATCCCCTAAATATCGTAGTAGATTTGGTTTGGTGGAAAAATGTTTGGAACTCCGTAGGCGAAGAATTGACGTTGTGAATGAATTGGAATAGTATGTCCCATTCTAACATCTATTGGATTAGTGAGAGCCATGGGGGTGTTGGAAAGGTTATAAATAACTTGTAAACCACAAGAAAAAAGGATTGGTTATAGGTTATATAAGGTAATTGATAATAGGAGTCGAATTGGCGAAATGGGAGCATTTTAGCGCTAGTTTGGTTTTAGTATATTATATTGCGTTCAAGTAACTTAAAATTGATCCTATAAGAGAATTATAAGTGATGGAACTCTTGTAAGTACGTAATTAATGGATGGAGT
>JAOTQJ010189691.1:0-21689 GCA_025642045.1 Solanum sejunctum
GGACGCTTGGCCCTGTCGCCCTGGTTCACGTAGATCGTTTGAGGGTTTGTGTTGGAGACTGGAGATTTGAAACTTCTAGTGTTATGCTGTGGTATGGTGCGTGTTTGGAGGTCGCCATCGTTTCCGTCCGATGTGCATTATTTTTTTGATGTTTGAAAAAGAATAAATATTTTTATGTTGACATATAGGTTTGACTTCTATACTATTATATTTGGTTTGTTAGTTTAACTCATATTTCGGACTTTCTCCTTTACACAGTTGGTACGTATTTCGTACTGACCCCCTCCTTTCGGGGGCTGCGTTCATGCCCGCACGTACAGATGAACAGGCTAGAGGATCATCTTCTTAGGACCTTCGTCTATCGTTGAAGTGCTCCCTAGCATCAGGAGCAGACCGTTTGGTATATGCTTGTACACATTTAGTTTGTATTTTGCATTTATATATAAATATATATATACTCGAGGGTATGACGGGGCCCTGTTCCGTCGTGTGGTCTGGTTTCTGTACATAGAGGTCTGTGGATATATGTGGGTGTGGGAAATTACGTTGGTATGATCTTGTTTGTATGATATGTTTGTTTGGCGGCTCTGCCGCAGCGGTGACCTTGTCGACCCGCGTATGTGTATGTATATCTGTTCTTATGGCAACATCTGGTACTGTTGGGTTCGCTGTTTGCAGGTGGGGCTAGTTAGAAAAATAGAGGAAACTCTGTCGAAATTTTGGAAAATTCCTTAGCTATTGTGAATAGAAAATTTGGTATAGTGTATGTCTGGGTGCCCTATCGGCACCATTCACAGCCTCTGGGTTGGGTCGTGACGCTTAGAATTTTAGATTTCTTGATGAATAACCCTATATTATTTAAAAAGAAGAATCAATAAATCCTTTCTTGAAATTCTTGAATTCATTTTCTTGAAACCCTAGGTTATTTGAGTTAATATTTTATTAGAAATTCATGAATAGATGAAGAAATTTGGGTTGGATAGATTTAAATTTATGCAGAATAACTTACCTTAACGATGAATCTTGAAAGCTAATCCTAACTTGGTAATTTTCTTGATGATTCTTGAGTATTTATGTTTAGGGTTGAAGGAGAAGAGTTTTATTTATGAAAAAGTGATTTCCATATGTTTTGGGACACTAAATTAAACTTTCAAAGGTTGTAGGATTAAAATATCCTCATAAAATAATAAACATAAACGTCATTGACTTGTCTAGACGAGTTCGACGTCGACTTTAGACAGCTCTTCACATCTTCATTAAAAGGGTCATAACTTTCTTTCTACTCTGAACACTGATTAAGCAAAATCTGGATGCGTTGCAAAGATAATTTGAATATTTTTTATTTTGATATATTAGGTATCACCTGACTCATTATACTTTAGGAGATATGGTCATTTGTAGTTGGCCCTTCTATTAACTCATATGAAAACTTAGTTGGTAGAAATTATTTAGACTTGGCTTGATGTGAAAGATCTTTTATATTTTTTTATTGAACTTAGGAGGGGTTGGGAATTAACCGGAATGCCCCTCAAATTAGGATAAAAATTTCACTTTAAAATGGCCCAGTCCACGATGCGGACGAGATGTGCACTAGTGTATTTTTTTCCTTACAATTTTTCAAACTAGTTTTCAATTTCCCATCAAAAAATTTAAGAAAAACACAAAGCATATCCGTGTCCCAAGCGCATCGCGCCTTGGGATTGCACAATCTTTAAAAATCATTTTGGATCGAAAAATTATTTTTCGATCCGATGGCTCTAAAATTAAAACGAGACAATTTTCCCACAAAATTTTTCATGCTGATTACACATCTGGTCTTGGATTCACAAATAGAGCATGGGAAGACACGTTGCACGCACATCTCTATTCTAGCGCTATTTTGGTAATTTTATCCAGAGTTACACCATCTCCCGCTTGGGACCATTCATCCTCGAATGATGAGTAAATATGGATATAAAAGCAGGAATAGACTCATAAATCATCTCAACATTCATATCTATCAACCAATCTTTTGACTCCATATCACTATTAAAAATCTCTATTCAGACTTAAGAATAAACACTTAATTTAAGAAAAGACAATCAAATTAGTTAAGGGTAACATTACCTTTAATATTCTTATTCTTAGGCACGAATAACGATCAAGACTCCTTTTAATGCTCAATAAACCAATCTAGATAGTCACAAGTCACTCAGAATAGACAAATCAGTTTAGATCAAGAGTAGAGATACTCTTTTAGACATTTTCACCATCAAGCACAAATGAAATGTCGAAACTCAATCAATTCAAATCATTTAATACTTCGACAATCATTCCTTCAAACTCAGGAAGGAAACCATCAACTTTAATCGAGAATGGGACCATTGATACATAAGACTCTTTGTACAACTCTCAAGCTTAGCACCACATCTCATTTGTGCTCCTCTTCATAACATTTTACTCTATCAACTTAAGCTTATAGCTCCTATTCAACTCTCTACGTATCCACATCCTCTTATTTCATTCAAGCATACTTTTGAGCTTCAAGGTGCTACCATTAAGATGATCATAGTCATACAACGCTAATCCTCAATACTTAGCTCTATACTTCCATAGGGGCTTTTATTAAAAGATCACTAGTCTTATTCACTGCTTCACTATCATGAAGTCTTCAATAGTATGTCATGAATATTCGCATAACAATAACTATGCATTCAAGGCTATCACTCTAACCACTTCAACTCTATCTTAGAATTTTCATGCCTACTTAGAACCTTTACCTCCTCCATTCACTGGCCTCTCACTCAAAGACACACCATCATACTCTTACCTATCTATTGCACATTGTAAGATCTCATCTCTCTCCTCCTCCTTATCACTATCCTTATATGACACAAGTACAACAGCAGTGTCAAAATAAGGATATGTTCACTCCTCCCCATCTACCCTCATTTTTCATCTACTACTATCAGCATGACTATTTACACCAAGGGGAACTTGTCATCTCTACATCCTACCATTAATAGTGGCATAATAAACTGGAGGTTAGTGCATGCGTAAGGTAACATCAGAATGAACAACTCTCATTCTCTCCTATCAACCACCACTCTTCTACTATCATCGGCATTTTTATCAAGACATGGGAGGACAAGATCACTTAAAGGGCATGGAACAAAGATCATTAGTGAGATTCAATGAAGAAATATTACTTGAGACATCCATAATGGACTACAATCTCTCTCATCTATGAAAACTCATTCTGAATTCACAGGACTACATACTGTAAAACTTAGGTTGTATCTCATTCAACATAGGGGTGGAAATACTTAGATCCATGGGATAAGATCAAAGTTAATGAATGAATTCATCATTTTTCATCCTCACAATTCAACATGTATAACAATTAACTAGTGGTATATGGGACCAGGCCCTGGGCATGGCAGTTGTATACCAGATGGGAATAGAGTTCATCTTCACTGAAATACAAGAAATATACGAGTTGGCAAAAGTTGATGGCTCATCCTAATCAACCTACCACAATTGAACATTTAAGATATACTTTGATCTATCACATCATCATCTCCCCCTCAGCTTAAGGGTTATTTCTCGAGTTTGCAAGTCAATTCACCTTTTGAAATGACCCCCAAAAGTGCCCAAAAATATGTATGGAAGTGCTCAGAATCGTAATTTCTATATATTAAAAAATCCGTATGTTATTTTGAAAATATGATATCATATTCTTGTTCAGGGGGTCAAGTTGAGTGGAAATATATCTAATCTAAATCTTAGAGCAACAATATCAAAATCCAAAAATTATTAAAAATGTGATTTAGGAGGGTCAACTTTAAAGAGTCATATCTCTTAACACATAACCAACTATGACCTACCAACTTAAAGACCTTTGAATTAGCTTCCAATGCACTTAGTTTCACCTCATTCTATGTTTGGATGAAGGAGTTATGCCCATTTTTGTAGAACTCATATGTACAGAAAATGCAAAATCTAGTGAGTAATCCGCATCAGTGTTATTTTGGTCCTATTTTTATTTACTTTGGTATCCAGTCCTAGACTTTTAGATTTTCGGCCTAAATTTTTCCATTCACTAAAATACTTATACTTAGCCTTATTTCACCCTCATACCATCGAAAATAATTCTGATACTCATTCAAACACTTAGAATCATATTTCATTCTAAATTCAAATCCCAGAACTCAAGACCAATCTTAAGGATTTCATCAAGGATTTCATTCAAGCTTCAAGTTTCCATTTCTAATCTTCTTCAAGGGTTCTCCAAAGTCAAGGTATGTGGTGTTGAACTAATGGGTCCTTCCAACCATGGTGCCTAAACTCGTTTTTTACTTAAATTGCATGATTTAATGTTGATTTACTTATGAGTCTTGATTATTGCAAATTTCACTGTACAGTGATTTGGGGTTTATGAAAGTATGATTGTTTTAGCATGTTTTGAGCTGTAAATCTTGGATATAATGTAAGATTTGATGAGGGGTTTTAATGTATATTGCTTGAGGGTGTTGCAAGGTCTTGATTGATGGTTTTACAATAGATTTTTTTTGCATGATTTCACTCTTCAATTGTATGGTTTACACTAACACTACACACTTGCCAAGTATTTAATAAAATGTTCGGCTAGGGTTTCTTGAGGAATTGAAGGTCCAATGCATGTCTTATGAGTTGAATGGAGTTATGATAATGAAACAATGGTAAGCATATGATGTATAATAATGAGAGGAAATGTAGGTATAAAATGACTTTATAATGATGATAATATGTTATACATCTGTTGAATTCATAAAAAATATCTATGATGTTGCAAGTTGACCACCTTGTTGAGGGGCTACCAAACCTCAATCACCTTGTTGAGAGGGTGCCAAGTCTCAATCACCTTGTTTAGAGAGTACTAAGTCTTAATCACCTTGATGAGGGTATGCTAAGCCTCGGTTGCCTTGTAGAGGGGGTACCAAGCCTCAATTACCTTGACGAGGGGGTAGCAAGCCTCGATTGCCTTGTTGAGAAAGTACCAAGCCTCAATCACCTTGACAAGGGGGTGCCAAGCCTCAGTTACCTTATTGAGGGGTATCAAGCCTCAATCAGCATTCAAGGAATGGTGTGCCTTAGAGTTGGGAAGTAGCTCACTTGGTCTATAATGATGGTATATTCCTATGCATGCTCTAATTCTTTATAAGCATATGATTCATTAACATGTTTTACTTCAAACATCATTCATACATGTCATATTAATAGTATGCTATCCATTATCTATGTTTATGCATTTTGCCTATGATGCCTATCTCTTGTTGCATTGCATCCCATATACTTAGTATATTTAAAGGTACGAACGCATACCCTATGCCTACATGATATAGGAACCGGAGATCCATTTGGTCATCCTCCTCCTCCACATGGCTAGTGATATCCATTCAAGCTAGTTAGTGAGTCCTCATGTCCAAGGGCAATATCTATCTTCTTATGCTATGTGTTTAAGACTATTTTTCCATTTTGGTATACTTGACTATAAGGGTGAGCCTGATTGTTTATCTTGGCCCCCGCTAAGTTCTATGTTAGAGGTTTTGTTAGACAATATATGTATTACTCTTGAGCTTTGATTCACTTATGTGATCCAAGCTATTTAAATATAATTTTCTCTCCTTTAGACCCAATTTTCCTTGTTTATGTTTTTTTATGTCATTTTAGGTTGCTTTCGCGATCAAGGATGTGAGATGATATACTATAAGGCTTGTTTGGGGTTTCTTTGGATTTCCTATTCACCGGTCACATCTAGGCCCTAGGCTTGGGTCGTGATAAAGATGGTATCAGAGCAATAGGTTGATAAATCCTTAAATTCCAACACACCACGTCGATTAGAATCTTATTCATGGTTGTGTTATGCACTACAACTATGAGTAGGAGGCTATGAGACATTTTAGAAAAAGTTTCCCTTCTTCATGTTCTAAGTCGTGCTATAGAGTTGTAGTAAGTTTTCCACCCTTAATGATTGTTCTTTACTATGCTAGATCATGCCTAACATAAGAGAAAGAAGAGCCCACTATCTTGAAGATCAATCAGCTCATGATATATTCCGGGATGCTCTTACCATACTTGCTCAAGTTGTGGCTAATCAAGCCAACCAAGGGGCCTAAGCACCTCATGCTCCTACACCGGCATCTCGGGTGAGAGACTTTATGAGGATAAATCCTACAATGTTCTATGGGTCAAAGGTAGATAAAGATCCACAAGAGTTCATTGATGAGGTTGACAAGATTTTGACTATCCTGGGTGTTGGTCCAAATGAAAAGGTGGAGTTGGCGGCTTACCAAATCAAAGGAGCGGCACAAATATAGTTTGACCAATGGAAGGGAGAAAAGTAGGTTGACAATGTTGTTCTATGGGAGGACTTCAATGTGGCCTTTTTTAATTGGTTATTCCCATTTGAGCTTAGGGAAGCTAAATTGGTAGAGTTCATGAACTTGAATCATTCTATGAGTGTGAGAAAGTATGCCCTTAAGTTCACCTAACTATCCAAATATGCTCCTCAATTGTGGTCTAACCGAGAACTAGGATCACTAAGTTTGTGATGGGAGTCTCCAACTAGGTGAGTGAGAAATGCCGATCCACTTTATTGATTAATGACATGGACATATCCCGCTTAATGACTTATGCTGAGCAAATAGAGAAGGAGAAGTTGGGGAAAAGAAGACGTAATTAGGCCAAGAGGGCTCGATTTGATGGTGGCTCCCAAGATCTAGAGTCTGGTGGTGATTCAAATAAGAGGATAGCTATTAATGGGGTGACTAACTCAAGGGCGCAAGATGGTTATGAAGGGAGAACTAATCCTAAGTGTCCAAGGTATGGAATTTACCATGGTGGGCCATGTTTGAGGAAGACCAATTCTTATTATAGTTGTGGAGAAGAGGGTCACAAGATAATAAATTATCCTCTTAGGTGCAAAAAGGGAGAGGTGATGAGGTTGATCAAGGGGATGCTCTAAGGCATAATCACTTTTATGCTCGTCAAAGGAGTCAAGAAGTAGATAAGGCGCCCGATGTTGCTACCGGTAAGTTGAAGTTTCATTGACTTTAATGTTGTGCTTTGTTGGGGATGGTGTGCCATTGTTTCTTTCCTTATTCTTTTGAGTTGCTAGAAAGTCCATAAATATTGATCTGTGTTCATATTGTATTAGGTCTAGCCTTATGAATTGTTGGAATTAGTGTGGTAGTTTTTGATGTTATACTTGGGATATAGTAGTTGCATGGATATTGCGTCTCCATGGATGATAGGACATGTAGAGCTAGTTTCTGATTCCCTAATGAACCCATCTTTGAGTGGGAAATTGTCAAGTGGTATCAAAAGAGGTAGGTCCATCCTTGTCTTAAGGTTAAATTGATCTTTAAGGGTTGCCTTTAAACTTATTGCATAGGAGTCTTGTCTTGTGATCTTGGTTGAACTTAGCTTGATGTGTTAGAGGTCTTGGGGTAGTTTGGACGACTTGCATAGCATGTTTCCAATAGGTGTAGAACCCATAAAGTTGTAATATGATGGTTGAGGATGGTTGATCTATTTGATCAATTACAATGGGTTACTCTCTTCACTAAGGTTGATCTTTGGTTTGAGCTTAGTCCCCAAGTAAGCATTATTAGTAGTGGTGGAGTTGTTTGGTTGATCTATGCATTGGATATGTTTATGGGTCCCTAAAATAAGGCCTTAAAACCTTACCTTGATATGTTTGTCGTGATCTTTAGTGATGAGCTATTGATTTGTTTAGAGCTTGTGAATTATTTGGGGGGTAGTGTTGCAAGTCTTAGAATATTAGAGGTTATTTGCTAAATATGATAGGTTTGAGTAGAGGATAATAATAAGTGGTTAGAACTCCTTAAGAATTATGATATGAGTGTGCATTAAGGTTAATGTTGTAGGCGGTGCTCTAGGTAGCCTAGCATGTATTGATGAAGGTGGCAAAGAGGAGACTAGTAGGGTCCATCAATTGGTTGGGTTGGAAGTTAGGTTGAGCGAAGTTTAGAATGGTAGTATAGTGTTCTTAGTGGTTACAAACATTCTTTGGTTGAGAAGGTCTAGTTTATGCAAGGACTTGATTCCACTTTGTTGTAGTTGGAAGTTTTGGTTGGAAAGATGGTAGGGTGGAGGTTGTCTCCCAAGGGAGAGATGGTGGTTATGGTACAAAGTGGTTTAGTTGTATTTACGTTGAAAATAGAATTGAGGATTGTGATTCCTTATAGAGTGTAGAGGGGGGTTGGTAAGGTTGCATAAGTTTAGGAATTGCCTATGGTAGGGTATGATTTATCCAGTTTGTCATGCTTCTAGGTTGAGGGGATGTGTTGGTGACTCTAGTGCTATAGTATTCTTTGAAGTTGTGGGTGAGGTGGCAGATAAATTGACTTAGAAGATGGTCCCGGTGGAGGTGTTGGATGGATGAGTAGAGAAGTTGAATAAATGATGCCTAATATATTGTGCTTCTCTGTAGTATTCACCTGATAGAAAATAGAAGAAAGATAAAAACATATTGTATTGTAGATATGTAGCGTTGAAGTACTTTCAAAACTTGATAATTTCAAACAACATATCCAAAGTGTTTTATATGTGGGATTTTTAAAGAATTTCTGTACTTGTAAGTGACTTTGCATTGTCTTACGTGGTCCTTTAAGGGATTTACTATTCTGAGTTTAATCTTGTGGCTGCTTTTGAAGTTCTCGTTTGTAATTTTCCAAAGAAATAGAATACTTTGGATATGTATAAAATTGATTAAAGGTAAATAAGGAGTAAATTGACAACAACAGTAATATCATAAGTTTCTATCATAACTAGGCCCTCAATTGCACATCTAGCATTGGAACAAGTCACGGTACCACGAAATTCAGCTAGTCTTACTTTTAACATGTCTCAGTAATATTGGTGGCATGCTCTCACTGACAACAATATATGTCAGAATGCATACCTTTACCTCGACATCAGCCCATATATAGCATTTATTAGGCTTTCCTAGAATCAATACTACAAGAACATATTGAAACTATACCATTTATCACTAATAGTTCAGAGCACAATCCCATCACTATACATACTACAATATTGGGCATAGCTAACATGTAGCATACATTACAGTTCAACATGCATATAATTACACCCAGCCTAAGAGTAGGGGGAAGCCTCGCCTACCTTACAGCCTATGCCTTAAAATGCGAATGACTCTAGCCGAGCTTTTCCTTTCCTGGAAGCCTCCCGAAGATGCTTAACTTTGAAAGAATAATCCACGATAACAACATGATCAATTAGTTTCATGACCTGGTCCTAGTCATGACGGCGCGTACTGGTCCAACCTACAGGCAAGCCAATTCCCAACCCAAAGGTACTTGTCCTAGCTCTCAAGTCCAAACCAAATATACATAACAATAATATATACACTGAAACCTGCCTAGAACTTAGAAGTCAATTGTATAGAACTATGATAGACACGAGAACATCTCATATACATATATCAATAATCATAATAATATAAAAAAACCAGGAGTGCCCCTATAAATACCAAACTCTACTGTACAAGGCCGATGTTTGGATGGAAAAGATGACCAGCAATAGGAAGGAGACTACAAAAAATCTAGAGCTATCGGTGCTCAGCAAAAGTCTCCTAAACACTCCCAAGGTTCCCCAACTCAGCTATCATGGTCCTTACCTGGACTTGCACAATGGGAAGATGTAGAAGTAAGGGTGAATACCAGAAAAGACACACAGTAGGCATCATCAGCCTAACAACTGAAATAGTAAGCATATACAAAGCCCAAATATAAAGAAAACCGCAACAGTGTAGCAAAATGAATTCAGACCAAGGCATCGGTATTTTTAGGAAACCTCAAACCACTATTAAACTAGTTGAAGAGAAGAAAAATGATAACATGAACCAACCCAAGTAGTGATCAGTGATACTGATTGATGAAGACTGCATAGGCCAATACCACAACTGCCTCTAATTGAGGTATAGTGTTGTATGCAATTGTAAAGCCCTAGTATCTATGACTATACGCCAATTGGCACCCTATAATCCCAAAAGCTCCACTTGCACACAATTATAATGTCTACAAAAAATCATAGAATCCCATAGAACTATTATAAAGCCTAGCTCTCCATATCATCAGAACAGGGGTCAGTTGTACACGGGTGTAAGTCCCTAGTATTTAATCCTGAATTCCCCCTGAGCCCCCACAAGCCTAGAGGGTACACCCACATACAATTAGGGTGTGAATAGATGAGTGGATCCATGGGTAAATAATCGGGCCCCCAGCCCCCAATGTCATAATAGTAACCGAGTCCCCGACCTATCAGAAGTACTTCACATAGGTACTCAAACCCCTAGTATCACCTGAGGTCTCTAACCACTGGGTCTTTCGACAAGCTACCTCTAATACCCAATAGGCTACCCACTCAAAAGGCTCTCTGTACTTCCTTTCATACCTAGACATCCTTTTCTCACTTCTCAACCAAGGTCCTCAGTAGTTATTACCATTCAGGCCCTTATTCTGTAACATTTAACAAATAACCTTTGGCAAGAATAACAAAAGCATCCACCGATTCTTATAAGTCTCCAAATTGTTATGATACAACATAGTAGTAAGCTGGACAGACACCATCAACAACTCGTAATGGCCACAAAATATTCAAGTATAACCCCCCAAAATGTTCACTACCAAAACATCCATTAACAATATTTTTCCATAACTTAATTAACAAAAACAAATTAGAGTGCATGTAACTCTTCTGAAATACACCAGCTCGATATGCAAATAAGAAAAGGTATAGTAGAACAAGCAAGAGATAGGGCCAACTTAGAAGCAACCAGTCCAACCTATTTCGAAACCTTAAGAGGGCTAATATATCGGGCCCAAGCTCACCTCACCTTTTGACCCACATGACTTCTCTCAGTGGTGACACCCTCAAAACCATTCTATCCCAAATCTCAAACTGTACAAACTGGCATTCATGGTTTGCATAACCCTAGGTGCTGACTTAGAGCTATCATTCGTCTATCTCGAACACCTCGGACCCCTACTAAGGCGCCTTATCACATGTTTATACCATACGGGCCTGGCTTCGTAGGCTAAAACCATCCAACTGGAGTTCCACATCAATAACTGTGTACTAGAAACAAGATAACCTACTAAGGCTATACCAAAACCAAGGCTATGTAACAATATCACTCGACTCGCAAATCAGAATCCTTTAGAGTCATCATATCTAATCCCCACTAATCAAAGGACCTTCCACTACCTCAATATTTGACCCAAGATAAAATAAGCTTGGAACTCATACTCAAACAAGCAATGAGTGGAGCAACGCACCTAATACTATATAATCATAATCCAGCTACCAGGCAATCTAGCAAAATGATCAATATTCCCACTGACAAGCATAGCCAGGAATCTTAACAATATAGTCTCAGTCGGTTAATAATCATAACAAGTCCCTAAGGTAAAGTGTCCAGTAACTCAACTGATAACGTAATAATATCCGATATCACAATAGAAAGCCTAACTTAGCCTCCTAGCATAACATCCATCTTACAATCCAGTCACCCAAAAATCAAGAGAACTGTATATCAACAAATCATCACAGTAGAATCATAACCATAGATGCACAAGGTATAGCAAAGGGTATGCTCAACTTCTAGACTCTCAAATACTATATACACCAGTATCAAACTCCCTACTCCAACAAACAAGCATCCAAATAATCATATGTATAAATCAGATGGTTTGTCTTACATTCAACCACCAACAAGGTATACTCGTAACATAGATGACAACTACTCAGAATCCCGCTAGGTACAAAATCATCATCAACATGAGAAAACCTAACAGGAGAAACCAGTAGGTAAGTAATCAAATATGGATATCCGAAATATGCCAATGTTCAATCTTGGGTTTAGAAAAATCCTAGACTACCTGGCATCTGATGTCTCTTGCTTTGATCGATCCAACTAAGGTTTTGCACTCCAAATCACTTCTCGATGTTGCTTAGCTGTTAAAATCTAAGTCACAAGATCACTATGACTGATTTGGCTATAAAATCGCATGAAATAGGTCAAACTAAATCAATTACGACTAAAATGGGAAAAATTAGGGCCCATGCTCAAAATGCCAAACCAATCCCAGTAAAATAATTCCCACATCAGCATGAGTCTATAGCCAGAAATTCAACCCAAAAATGGACCTTAGAAGACCAAGAAAAGGCCTAAAAACAAAGTTAAAAATTTATTGGGAAGCATTCTTTTCAAAACTTTCTTGGCCGAAAATCTCAAAAGCTAGAAAATATCAGCAACACACTGTATACTACAATGTTCTTCTCAATACATAGAATAACTTAGATAAAAATTTCACTTAATTCCATTATGAAATGACTGAGATATTGCAATGCAAAGTTTTCACTCATTCTCAATATATCATCAATGAAAAACTAGAGATTTACCTCAAAATATATGTCAAATCCCAAATCCTACTTCACCATGATATTCCTTAAAAAAATTGAGTCACGTAGCTTTTTGAATCATCTCAAATAAAATGAAAAATGAGTGGCATAAAGTTGATAGAGGTATGTGTTCAATTAACTAGAAACATGTATATATATATATATATGCATAGCTACACTATTTCCAGGTTAGGCCATGCCAAGTGGCAGCATAGTTGCAGGCCACATCATCCCTTCCTCCTTAACCTTTCAGTCTCTTTTTTGTCATTCTGAGTTAGTTCGGACTACGATTTTCAGAATTGAACTATGTATCCCTATAGATTTTGACATTCTAGATGTAACGGTGTGGTTGGAATTTCTGATGGAGCTTTCTACTATAAAGTGAGGGTCCCACTTTTTTATATGTAATTTTTAATAGATAGCCCCCTGGAGGTCAAATCACATCCAAAAGTCCCTAGTATTAAAGGAAGGGTTTATCCAAACCAAGATTGACATTCCTGAGCTAATTACCCAATCAAAATTCTGATCCAGGACATGGTTCCCAAGAGCATTGACTGGATCGATTATTAATCGATTTTGATAGTTGAATTTTCAATCTATTATATAATTGCACCGGACATACACCTAGCCTAATTCGACCTTTCCAGAGCTAATAGAATTGTCAGAATTCTATTCTGAGGTTGTTTACTAGAACTTTACTCAAAAACTTATTTTACAGGTATAAGATCTCGATTAACTCAAAAATCTAGATAACTCCCAAATAACTCAACCAGTATGTAACACCTGATAAAATTACCAAAATATCCCTAGATGAGAGATCCGTGCGTAACACATCTTCCTAAACTTTGATGGAAACTTCAAGGCTGAAAATGCGATCAGCATAAAACCTTGAGTAGAAAAATGGTCTTGGTTAATTATTAGAACAATAGGATCAAAAGATAATTTTTTTTAATGCGTAAATGATTTCTAGTGAGAGTGTGTGACATGTCCGTATCGCGAACTTATCATGTATTAACATTAAAATTGATACAATTATTTTTGACGGGATTAGAAAACTTGATTAGAGAATTTTCGACAAAAATAATCTAAAATACACCTTGTACACATCTCGGACCTATGTACCCGAGGTGATTTTTTTTAATCTTTTGTGAGGGCATTCTAGACTTTTTTCAACCTCTCCTAAACTCAAAATATAATCAAAATAGGTCATTTTGAGTATAAAAAGGGGTTTTAACCCATTCTTAAGCCTTTCAAAATCTCTAACAAAAGATCTAGCGCTAAAGAGAAGAGAGAAGAGCGAGGATTAGAGGAATTCAAGCTAGATTCATGCCAAGCTGATTGCATACCTTCATCCCAGGTATGTAATGCTGCTCATAGCTTTGGACTGAGTTCATCAATGCGCTTTACATGTTAATTCTCCATAGTTGTGATTGAGTAGTGTTTTACCTAACTTCTTGAATACTAATTGGGTAAATTTCCTCATCCATTGAGTTAGAAATATATTTAAAATTGAGATTATTATTATTACTATTTCTTATATTATTAGAGTTGTCATTAGTGGATACTTTCCTATGAACCCTAATGAAGTTGATAATCATAGCTATTATATACACTGATTAATGTCGAGATTGATGGGCTTTTAATTATTAAAGAAAAATATTATTTTTAAAAATCAAAGTTATGCATATTGAGAATAAAGATAATGACTTTTCTATGCATTAATGAAAAGGTGATTGAATTAATATTATATATGCATTTTATTGAGCCAAAAGAATTATATTTTTAGGAAAATATTTGGTGAGATGATGCATGTTTGATGAGCTTTGGGTAAGTTGAGGATGAGGAATATATGTTCTTATATATGCATGAGATAAGCATTTACTATGTCATATTGCTAAATATGATTTCTATGTGATTTATCCGAGTGTATGAGTTGGAGTCTTGCATGGTGTTACTCTGAGTCTTGAGTCACATTGCGTGAATGATTGTCCTGAATTAAATAGTTATTGAGTAATTGAGTTGAGCTATTGAAAATTGAGTTGACTTGGTTAAGATGAGTCAAAGAGATGAGTTTGAGTTAATTTTCATGAATACATATTAGTCTTGGAAGGAGTATTGAGCATCGAGTTTGGTAAGAGGAAATTCTCCAGAACTATGTTGCCCGAATAGGATAGTCATGTAGTTAACTTTGGCAGCTTATGTCCCAATAGATAAACATTCTCTATGGATCTGAGAGAGAAGGAGACGTTCATATCCTTTACCTTGGCAATTTTAGGACGGGTGTGGCAACAACATCTATTTCATTGTGCATCACCAAATTCATGGTGATGGGGAGAGTTATGTTGGTTATAGAAACTTCCAAGCAATAGTTGAATTAAGCATATCATGATTTTCGAACTCAGTTACATTAAACATTTAGTCTAATTCTAAAGCATAATTTCAAACTTTACAGTTGCATCATTTATTTGAGTTGAGTTATGAGAAGAAGAGTTGAGTCTTGAGTCAAGTTGGTTGAATTGAGTCTGAGCCTTATATGTTTCCTTAAGCTACTTTACATACTAGTATATTCCATGTACTGACACCCATTTGGGAATATATCATTTTATGATGTAGAGGCAAGTATTAGAGGACTTCAGCAGATGCACCATTGAAGTTCAGATTCACGATTTCAAAGATGGTGAGCCCTTCTTACCTTCGGAGTAGCCCTTTTTCTTTCACTCAATATTTTGTTTTTCCTTGAATTTGGTATCCATGGCCTATCATGGTACCATCTAGATATAAGAGGAATAGGCTTAATAGACATTGAGTAGAGGATGTTGACTATTGTTCTTTTCTAACTTTTGTTTATTGGAAATTGGCTTTGTTTTTCTAGACTTGGTTATTCCATTATATTATAGTATTTTCTTTGAATATTTGTCTTCCGCTATTGAGTATGAGGTGATTATTAGGCTAAGTAGTTCACTTAGGGGATTGATCCTAATGCTTTGTGAACTCGAGAAATGTCATTGACACTGAGGGGATTGATCCTACTACTCAGCTTGTTGCACATGTTTTGTGGGTAGAAGAGGACAAGGAGGATGAGATAGAAGAACCTTAGAGCATAAAGGCTGAGTTAATAGGACATGAGCATAGTAAGCATGAGCAAAAGAATGGAAATAATTCCCCTTTTCTGCAAAGACCTTGGAGTTATGCACCACCACCAGTGAATGCACCCATACTTAACAGTAGATATAATGTGAGGCCAAAAAGAAATCAGCCTTTCAAGGTCTATAATCCCCCATCACGAGGAAGCGTGGCTCGAGGATGTAAAGAAAAGCCACAATGTAAAGAGTGTGAAAAATCTATTTAGGAAAGTATTGAATGGGCATTGATGGTTACTATAAATGTGGCCAAATGGGCCACTTTTAGAGGGATTGGTCAACGCGGGCCAACAGAGCTCGGCCTATTACATCGACACCACTGGTTAGAGAAAATCAGAGAGGTGCTACTTCTGGTATGAGCGAGAGCATAGAATAGTTCTTTGTCGTGGTAGTTGCCGAAATCATAAAAATACTCAAGGGTATTGTGAAAAGTATGATTTAAGTCCTTACTCTTGATTGCTTTGTGTTGGTAGGTCCTGGTGCTATCTCATTAGTTGTGTCCCCTTATGTGTCTATTAATTTGATTAAACTCCCAAGTGTCTTCCTAAACCTTTTTGTGTATCTACTCCAATTGGTGATACTATTCTAGCTGAGAGGGCCTATAGAGATTGATTTGTGTCAATCTATCACAAAGATACCACGGATAACTTAGTTGAGAAAATCAAGATGCACCCCAGACTCTCTTATCCGAAACTTGATGTTTGATGTTATCTATGCGAGTGAAGCTTATGTTTCTAAAAGTTTAATATTACCACCAAAGAGTGTGATTTGAGTTCTTGTAAACCATGAGTAGAGTTTTCATCCTAGAGCTAGGAGGAGGACGATGGAGAGGAGGAGACTAGATAGTGAGAGCGGGTGGTTGATTTAAGCTTGTAACTAGAGTTATATGTCCATTAGGTAAGTAATATGGTGATGATTTGATTTCGATAAGTTTTGACAATGGAGTAGTAAGCACTATTTGATGTTCATGATAAGGTATACAGAAAGAGTTAATCTTAGGATGAGTTGGAGTGTGCTCAACCTAGAAAGAGGTTTATGTTGATGTCATTGTATTAAAGAGGGAACAATATAGATGTTGAATAAGGGAACAAAGTGTTTTCAATGTGATAGATCTAAACTAGGCTTATGATTTCAAAGTAAAAGTCTCATGAGATTCATATTGTTATGAGCGTAGCAAAATAATGAGATATACTAAATGGGTGAATGGTACTTGAGTTGTGAAGAGGGGGTGTGTTGATCGAGTATTCGTTATGAGATCTTTGAGGGCTTATGTTCTTAAATTGCTACCTAATAGTTATAGATTAGTGTAGTATGGAAGAAGAATGTGATGCATAGATTAACTCTAGGATCTAAGATTGAATTTCAGGGAGTTATATGAAAAAGGAGGTAGCGTTACGACAGTGATAGTTTTAGTCGGAGGTTTTCTCTAAGAGTCTTACTATAGTGTGTATTCAACGTTAAGATGTTAACTTGCAACAAGTGAGATGCTACTTATATGGTAGAGCTACCCCTTATATAGAGATAGTGAATTGAGGATGGAACACTAGATAAGAAGAGGTTGAAGACGTGCATTCACTATAATGTAAGATTGTGTGAAACTCTACGTAATGACTTTCTATGAGAACCTAGATATTATATTTGAGATATCAATGTAGAGTGAGCTAGTATCAGTATTTCTTAGTCACCCTTAGTAAGTAGGTTGACGGTAATTTATGTATAAACGATGCTAGTGTTACCTTGTAACCTAAGACTTCTTTAGTCATACATTAGGGGCTTAGAAGTTGGGCGGTAGAAGAATAAATAAAGAGATAATGCCATAAGGGCTATAAAAGCAATTATGTATGCCAATAAGAGTAGTAAGTATAGAAAGATTCCCCTAGAGCTAGAAGGAAACTCAGAGTAGTATCTTAGAAGAAAAATCTAATAGCGATTTTATACCTTTGATTATAATATAAAAGGAGAATTTAAGATGTTTTTATGTATAGTGATGCCCCAATCATGTGGAGAGATATACTTATAGCTTGATAAATTGAACTGGTTCACAGACTTAGGGAGTGGACCTTTTAGCTACGAGGGAGATAAGGAGTTAATAGATTAAAGTGAGTCCCGAGCTTTGATGGTGATGAGTTGATCACAATAAGACATCAATGTTTTTGCTATCTTTTATATTTCTTATAGCTCGGTTAAGGTGATACTTTATTTTTGTCCTTTGTAGGAGCGCCATACCTATGGCCTAGTCCCATGTATTATACAGTGATTTCCATTTATGTTGAGTTTCTATAAGAAGCGATAACTTCATTCAATAATTTTGATCCTACCTATGGATCCAAGAGTTCCCAGTCCTGTGTTGAATGGGATGTGACCTAAGTATTACACTATGTATAGTTTTGTGAACTCAGAGCGAGTCTTGAGATATGAGGGAGATTAAATTACATTATGAATGTCCTTAGATAAGATTTCTCGATTGAATCGTGCTAATGATCTTTCTTTCAATCCCTTTGAGTAATCCTTGCTTTCCAGTCTTGATTGAAGGGTTGAGGATAGCAGAGGAGTGATGGTTGATGAGAGAGAATTCCATGAAAAGGAGCACAATTGAGATAGAGAGTTGAGCTTGAGGGTGTCCATAGAATCATATATATCACGATGGTCCCATTCTCAATTAGAGTAGATGATTTCCTTCTTGTGTTCGAACAATTGATTGACAAGGTGTTCAAATGATAGGAAGTGATTGAGTTCTGATCTTCCATTCGTGCCTAATGGTGAGGATGTCTGAGATAATGTTTCTACTCTCGATCTAAACCAATTTGTCTATACTTGAGTTGATGTATCTATTCCTAAGTCTGTGTATAGATTATTTCTATTTATGAAGAGCCAAGAGTTTAAATTGATTTAGTGAGTGTTCAGAGAAGTCTTGATTATATTCGTGCCTTGAGGTCCATCTCCACTCTTCATTCAAGGAAAAATAATTCTAAGGGGGAGATAATATAACACTTAGTAAAATTATCAAAATACCCCTAGATGAGAGACTCTTGTAAACACATCTTCCCAAACTCCGATGGTAAAGCGAGGTGGAAAATACAATCAGCATGAAACATTGAGTGAAAAATGTTCATGGTTGATTTTTAGATCAATCGGATCAAAAGATAATTTTTCAATGCGAAAATAATTTTCAGACATATCCGCGACATAAACTTCTCGCGGATTCATACATAAAATTGATTCAAATATTTTCTATGGGATTAGAAAACTCAATCGGAGATTTTTGGGCAAAAATCATCTCAAATACACCATGTGCGTGTCGCGGACCTAAATACCCAAGGCAAAATTTTTTTCAGTTATTCGAGAGGAGCATTCTAGACCTTTCCCAACCCCCAACCCCAAACTCAAAATATGATCAAAATAGGCCATTTTGAGTATAGAAAAGGGTTTTTAACCCATTCTTAAGCCTTTCAAAATCTCTAACAAAAGACCTAGCGCTAAAGAGAAGAGAGAAGAGTGAGGATTCGTGGAATTCAAGCCAAATTTGTGCCAAGTTGATCATCTACCTTCATCCCAGGTATGTAAGGCTGCTCATAGCATTGACTGAATTCATCCATGTGCCCCACATGTTAATTCTCCATACTTGTGTTTGAGTAATGTTTTACCCAACTTCTTGAATTCTAAATGGGCAAATTTCCTATTCCATTGAGTTATATATATATATATAATTGAGATTATTATTATTCCTATTTCTTATATTATTAGTGTAGTCATTAGTATATACTTTCTCATGAACCCCAATGAAGTCGATGATCATGGATATTCTATACATTGTTCGATGTTGAGATTGATGGGCTTTAAAGAATTAAGGAAAAGTATCATTTTTCAAAATCAAAGTTTTGCATATTGAGAATAAAGATGCTGAATTTTCTATGCATCAATAAAAAAGTGATTGAATTAATGTTGTATATGTATTTTATTAAGTCCGAAGAATTATATTTGTACAAAAAATATTTTGATGAGATGATGCGTGTTTGATGAGCTTGAGTAAGTTGGGGATGAGGAGTATTTGTTCTTGTATATGCATGAGATAAGCATTTACTATGTCGTATGTGCTAAGTATGATTTCTATGTGATTTAGCTAACCGAATGAGTTAGAGTCTCGCATGGAGTTAGTTTGAATCTTGAGTCGCATTACATAAATGATGGTCCTGAATTATGGAGCTGTTGAGTAATTGAGCTAAGCTATTGAGAGCTGAGTTGACTTGATTGATATGAGTCAAAGAGATGAGTTTGAGTTAATTTTTAAGGGTACGTTTTAGTCTTGAAAGGAGTATTGAGCACTGAGTTGTGTAAGAGAAAACACCCCAGAACTATGTTGCCCACGTAGGATATTCGTGTAGTTAAGTTTAGCAGCTCATATCCCGATAGATGGATATTCTCTTTGGATCCGAGAGAGAGGGAGAGGTTGACATACTTTACATTGGCAAGTTAAGGATGGGTACGGCAATGACGTCTGTTTCATTGTGCATTACTGAAATCATGGTGGTGGGGAGAATTATATTAGTTAGAGAAACTTCCAAGCAACACTTGAATTGAGCATGTCATGATTTTTAAACTAAGTTGCATTAAACATTAGTCTATTTCTGAAGTATGATTTCAAGCTTTAAAATCACATCATTTATCCGAGTTGAGTTATGAGATGAGGAGTTGAGTCTCCAGTCGAGTCAGTTGAATTGAGTCTAAGCCTTATATGTTTCCATGATCTATTTTAATACCATTATATACCATGTACTGATTTTCATTTGGACTTGTGTTATTTTATGATGTAGAGGCAAGTATTAGAGGACTTCAGCAGACGCATTGTTGAAGTTCAGATTCGCAATTTCAGAGATGGTGAGCCCTCCTTACCTTTGGAGGAGTCCTTTTTTCTTTCACTGAGTATTTTATTTTCATTGAGTAGGGTATCCATAGCTAGTTATGGTACAATCTAGACGTTAGAAATAAATGATTCATAGATATTGAGTAGAGGATGTCGACTATTGTTCTTTTCCAACCTTTATTTATGGAAGTTGACTTTTTTTTTTATATCAAGACTTGGTTATTCCATTATATTACAATCTTTTCTTTGAATATTTGTCTTCTTCTGTTGAGTATGAGGTGACGATGAGGCCAAATGATTCACTCAGAGACTAGCAATAGTCTCTGAGTGCGGTCACTCCAAGGGTACCCTCCCCGGGCGTGACACAATAATCACCCCAATAGTCCCAACATTACTCTACACATGCCTGTTTGGCTATATTGACTTGAGAAATGGTAGAAATTCGACCAAAATGGCCTAAAATGGGAAAAATAGGCCCACTCTTGAAACTCCAAATAAGAATCCTTAGAATGACCTCTATGAACTCCCAGGTCGACAACCAAAAGTTTGGCCCAAAATGGGCCCAGAAGGCTGAGAAAATACCCAAAAATGAAGTTGAAAACCTTGTCAAAAAATTATTCCTTTAAAAACTTTCCCCATCAAAATTCTCAAAAATCAGACAATTATAGCAAACACCCATCTTATCATAATGTTCCCCTTTGAAAGTAGAATAGTTTAGGCACAATTTTAAGTCCATTCTAACAAGAACTGATTACAAATTCAACATGCAAAGTTTTTACGAAATTCGAGAAGGAACCAAACTAAAACAGGGAAGTTGCCTCAAATTTCATAAAATTCCGATTCCAACTTCACCACGACATTTCTTGCAAAATTTCGTGTCATGTAGACCTTCGGTTCACCAAAATCGAACTTATGAATCTCAAGTTACGGGTTGATCGCGAAGGGCTGAAGACTTATACAGACCTTGTTGACATCCAACATTTATCTTCCAAAATATAAATTAATTATTGAGTTTCTTTGATTTTTAACAATTCGAAATACTATCTTAAGAAATTCAAAAAAAATATTTTAAGTATTTTAAAATTAACATTTAGTTTTTATGATTATATATATGTATATACATATGTATATGTATTTGCGCACCTGGCGATGTGGGTTGCAGCATAGACAGCTAAAGCATCGAACTCCATGCTGTACTCCCGTATAGATCGGCCTCGCTG
>JAOTQJ010189711.1:0-21688 GCA_025642045.1 Solanum sejunctum
CCTCCCCAGACCCCACTTGTGGGATTTCACTGTGTATGTTGTTGTTGTTGAGTTCTCAAATTTCGTACCATATTCAGACCTTAGGCTCATTAGGTCACATTTTAACTTCTTCTGCACCATCTTAGCAAATATAGTGAACACATCAAATGTTTATTCTTTGGATTTTAAGAAAAATGTCTTAAGTGAATCTAGAGTAGTCATCCACAAGTACAAAGACATATTTGTTGTCTCATCGACTTTGTACATGCATTGGTCCGCAGAGATCCATGTGAACCTGTTTCAAGGGTTTGTGAGTACTTACCATCCCAACGGGCTGAAAGCTGCTTTTGACATGCTTTCCTTGTGCACAAGTCCCACATACTTGGTCCTCGCTGACCTTTAGGTAATCCAAGAACCAGTTCCTTGGATATCAACTTGTTTATTGTTGAGAAGCTAGCATGTCCCAGCCTTTTATGCCACATAATTGATTCATTGCTCATGGCACTAAGACATTTTGATGCTGGATTTTCCAGCCTTTTTTGGTCAACTTTGTACACATTCTTGTGTCTCTTCCCCCTTAAAACCAGCCTCTTGGAGACTGAGTTGGTCACTTTGCACTCAGAAGTTATGAATAGTACGTCATTTCCTTTGTTGCACATTTGAGAGACGCTCAATAGGTTGTGCTTTAGTTCCTCAATATACTATACATTTTCAATGCATTGGGGTTGTGAGCTTCCCACTTTCCCAATTCCCTTGATCTCTCCTTTCTTTCCATTTCCAAAGCCAACATTTCTGCCTTGGAAGTCAGTCAGTAGAAGGAAGTTTCGCTTATCTCCTGTCATGTGTCTGGAGCATGCACTGTCTAGGTACCATTGCTTTAGCTTTCCTTCTACTGGTTCCTGCACAGATTAGCAAGGGTTAGCTTCGGGTACCCAGATCCACTTGGGTCCTTCTAGTTATAGAAAGGGTGAATTAAATCTCTTCTAGCCCATCTAGGTAAGTTCCTTTTTGAGAGAACCACTTTTTTTCATTTTTCTCCTATAGGTCCTATTTAGGTAAGGCTACTTTTAATTTCTTTAGCATTCTTGTCACACCTATCTCTGACATGATCTGACTTGCCACACAAGGTACATAGGATGCCAGTATCACCCTCTATCCTCTTAGGTTCGCTTATTTTGAAACCAATCCCATACTTGGTGGTTGACGGACCTAACTGCATATCATTGAGCATTGAGGAGGACCTGGTCCACTTCATAGTGTGCTCTAATTTAGCTTTGGTTTATTCAACTTCTTTGAGAAGATCTTCATTTCTTATCTTCATTTCTTTTAGTTACGTTCATTAGCTCATTCCCAAAGTTCTTTGCCTTTTCTTCTAAGGCTAAGTGAACATGATTCATGACATTTTTCTCTTTTCTGAAGACTTGAGACTGTCAATCTCCTTTTGGAGCTTACAGTTTAACAGTTTCAAGCCTCACATTCTCAGTTCTCAACTGAGCATATTCTTCCAGAAGGTTTTCTTTGGTGTCACTAATGGATAAGGAGGCATCAATTAAGACTAGTGATAGTGACTCAAGCTTTTTCTTGGAATAGTTGTGCATGTTCTTTTTAACATGTTCAAACTCACCTTGATTTCCTGTCGGAAGCTGTCCTCTTTGGCTGGATCTGCTTCTTCCATCAGTGCCACATTCTATTGTCATATCCTGTTCTAGAGTCGGGTCTATTTAGTTCTACATCGATATGTGTTTCAGCTTTATTCCCACTGGTCTCATCATCAGACTCTTCTAATGCAACTAGTGCTAGAAAGTCATATTTCTTAGGTCCCTCAATGGCCATAAGGACTGATTTTACGGAGCCTCTCCATCTGATTCCTCACCAGAGGAGTTTCCCATAGCTACGAGTGCCCTTTTGACTTAGATGTCAGCGTCTGATTGATCATTTTTCTATCCTTAGAACATACTGGTCATTCTAGGGTTCCTTGGCTTTCTCAGGATTGTTCTTCTTGTACTCTAGAGCCCACAAGGGACAGAATTTGATGAAGTGATCAAGGCGTCCGTACTTATGACACAGTTGTTCTCTAAGATCCTTGTCTGTATTTCTTTGAGAGCTCCCCTTGTGGCTTTCTTGGCCTTCTCTCAGCATCCTTTGGAACCGGTTGGTCACCAATGCAATATTCTCCTCTTCGTAGTCTTCCTTTTCAATAGCCCTGAAAACCCGGTTCTTCTCTTTCCGCTTGCTGATCAGCCCCTCCTCCTGGTTTTTCTTCAGTTCATAGGTCAGGAGGTTTCCTATCAGCTCGTCCATAGTCCGTGTATCCAGGTCCCTAGCCTCAGTGATGGCTTCTACTTTACCTTCCCATGATTCAAGCAAGACACTTAGAAGCTTCTGTATGACCTTCCTAGTTTGATAATTTCTCCAAGTGAGTAACTTTCATTCACTATAATAGTGAATGTGGTATACATATCCTAGATGCTTTCTCCTTCCAACATTCTAAATGTCTATTGAGATTATCAATCTTAGCTTTCTTGACTTGAGTTATTCCTTCATGCGCTGTCTATAGGGTGTCCCAGATCGCCTTCATATCTTGACAGGCGGAGACACTATTGTATTCGTTAGGAGCTACCACATATCAAAATCTTCTTAGCCTTGGCATTGTTCTGGATGGCTGGCTTTTCAGCGCCATCCCATTTAGTGCATTCCTTAGGAACTCGAGCGATTGGAGTTGTGTCGTCCTTCATAGATATGGTCGGTCCATCTAGTGATTACATTCCGGAGATCTGGGTTTTCCCTAGTAAGATGGTCCATCATGCGAGTAGTTACCATTGAACAATGGAGGCCTAGTTTGAAAGGCTTCTTCTTTAGAGGTGGGTGGTGTCGCTATGATCCTTTTTGAGGTAGTTAGCCTTTAGTCGAAAAAACCTGCTCTGATACCAATTGAAAAGACGACTATTCCTGTCACGCGAATGAACCAAGTTCTACAAATCCGAATAGATACAGATGCAATAAGTAGAGGAACATAAGATGTATAGTGGAAAAACTCCTTACTCAAGGGAGAAACAACCACTACCTACACTAGTAGGATTTCTGCAACTTCACTACTTCAAAGCTGAGCAATGTTAACGTTACAACCTGGCAACAATCAACACAACTATCTTCTCTCTCACAAATCGCAACAAGACTAGAGCCAAACCTACTCTCACTAATTATTCTCACAAAACAATCTCTTACAATAATTGTCCCTCAACAATAATTCTAAGCAGATTGCAAACAATTGAACAAACGAGAAAACCTAATTCTATATCTTCCTTGAATGTTCGAGTGCCAATTGCTCCTGAGCGATGAATTGCCATTTTCAGAATTGCAAAAGTGTGGCTCTTCTAGGGTTGTTGATTAACTTTTATACTTGACCCTAGAAGAGTCCTTTTCCAAGACTCCTTCGTAAATATGGCACCTACACCTTTTCCTTTGTAGGAGTCCTATTCTGGTTCTGCTTCCTTATGTAGCACTCCTTCTCCTTGTACGTTTTTTCCTCTTTTGTTATGTCTGTTTTCTTGGTACTGCATCCTGAACCTGGTTCCATTTGTCATCATCAAAACAGTTTAGGAGATCTTCCCGATCCTAACATATGCTTTCCTAAACAACTCAAATATGATGTAACTTTTGCAAATCCCCTTTGAAGGGCGTCCATATAAACCATTCTCATTACTTCTTTACTCATTCATTATTTTCTTCATATGAAAATTTTCTTGCACTTTTTAGATGACGCAGTGGAAAAATAATAAGGCCGCAATTGCATTGAGAAAATTATCCTTGAGAGGCATTTATATAAATCACCCTCCCTCTTCTTCTTTTTTTGTTGACTCATTCTTTTCTTTACACAAAAATTTTCTTCCGTTTTTCATATGGTACTGAGAGAAAACAACAAGGTGACGATTTCATCGAGAAAATTCTCCTTAAGAGGTGTTTATATAAATTAATCCCCCTCTTCTTCTTTTTTTCTCACTCATTTTTCTCTTCATATAAAAAATTTCTTCTGGTTTTGAAAAAAAAAAGGTGGCGGTTCCATCTAGAAAATCTCGCCTGGGATGCGTCAACCACTCCCTATTTTTTGCTCACCCATTCTTTTCTTCGTATACAAACTTCCTTTCTTTTTTCAGATGACACAGGAAAACTAGAAAGGCAGTGGTTCCATAAGGTGAGATGCTTTTTAAGCGATGTGAAGAAAATTTCATGGGGGCGGTACCCAATTGAGATCAGATCAGATCAGATCCAACCCATCTGGCTCGGAACTTTTGATATGCCAGAGGAAGCTACAAGGTCTTTGGATCCATGACGATGAAGTATCGTGGCCATAGAAGGTAAGTAATTTTCCTTGACATAACCTTTAAAACACTAGCGATTTTCTCGAGTAGCTTCATCATAAAAACATTAAAAGAGCTCTTAACTTTTTTATCAATTTTTAGAGCAATAAAATAATCATTCATCGGCGCAACGACACATCGCCGCAAACTTTTGTTAATCCATGAACAGGATCCATAAATCACGATTGGAAAAAATCAAGGATCTCTACATCTCAATTAAAAAGGAATCAAGACCGGAGAAAAATCAAGATAAAAAAGAAAGAATCGAAATTGATCCATCAGTTTGCCAAAGCAAACAAGGTTGTCTCTCTCTTATTCTTTTTTTCCTTTTATATTTTTTTAACAATTCAAAAGAAATTAAAAGAAAAAAGGACTTAAAAATGTGATGCATGGGATATTCATGATGATTTCGCATACTCTTTGATGGTGCAAGTCTGTTCCAAGATTGAGAGGCACAACACTGTAGTCGTCGTAACCAAGGGCGCCAAAGAAATTCTAGTCTCTTTTTGTTGCTTTGGATTTGAAAATCTCACTGCACCGCATCATCGTAGGAAAAACGACCCGATAGCACTGGTCTGGTCCAATTTTGGGAGCATAAATTGGACTTATTATCATCACTAACATTCTTACGGATAAGCTTCCCAAGAGATCATCTTGAAGAAAATTAGTTATGGTTCTGTGTGTTGTGTATTTGCCCCGAGTTTTTTTTATTATAATTTGGTTTTCATTTTAGGAAATGGAAAACAAAAATTCTCCATATTTGACTAGTCTTTTTTCTTGTTGAAAAAGGTTTATGAATCTATAAATATAGGCTCATTCCTTCTAGTTTGGTAGCATCCAAAATATAGTTCTAAGGGCTTTGAGTATTGTATTAGGGGAGAAATGGTGAGTCACAAGTGTTATGTTAACACTTGTGTGAACCTCTTTTTATTTTGAGCGAATTGGTGAGGTTATCTTTTTCGATATTATGTGATCTCGTTTATATTGTGGATTGCTCATCTCCTCTGGTGAATGTAGGTCGGTTAACTGAACCACGTTAAATATTTGTCTCTCTCTATATATTTCTCATTGTCTTCTTACTCATGGTCATTCGATATTTGCTTTGCTAGCTTCTGCATGATAAGTATTTTGGTTCTAATGTTGTGGTCATGATACCTCTTCGCTGCCATAAGCCTAGCAGCTTCTTCTACATTATCAAAAGTTCTGAGCGAGACATTTCTTCTGTGAGTGGAATCTCTAATCTTAGCTGTGTACCTCCCTCGTGGCATCTTCCTCAAACCTCCTTGGAATGCACCTCACCTAAGGGAAGTACTGTCTATCAATGACTATTTAGGAAGTACATGTTGAATTTCTGATCATCTAAATTCAAGTGATGATTGAATCAATTCTTTGTGAATGGTAGTTTAGCTAGTATGCATTGACCATCTAATCTATTTGCATTCTTTAATATTTCTATTTTATTGCCCAACTATGTAAAAATCATTTCAAATTTTATGGGCCTCTATTATTGTGAGGAACTTTGAGACATCGTGTTCTCAAAACCTTTTCAGAACTTCCTACATTTAGAGGTGAATGACTGCAAGTTCCCATATCTCTCAACCATTGATGTTGAGTTCGTTTTATTCAAAAGTTTGCGATCAGTAGGCAATGAATATGCCATGATACTTCTTGCTATGTGTAATTTCATTTTTCACGAATGAGAGCATAAGCACCTTGAGTGAGATTGCTGCTATTTCGATATTAATTTGGTTCACAATATCCTGGGATTGGCATTATTATGTTTGGGTGACCATGGTGTAGGACAGTCCATGTTGTCTAGTTAGTTGGAGAAACTCAACAATCATCCAAAAGGTTGGTTCGCCCAGAAGAAAACTCGGTACAAAAACACCTTGTTGCTGGGTGATGCCAATTTACACTATAGTTTAAGGTCCTAAAGCTGAGCAAGCAATAGTTTGAGGTACTTTGTGTAAATTGGCTTCACCTAGAAACAAGGTGCATCTGTACTGTCATTTCTTCCAGGTGAACCAACCTTTTGGATGATTGTCTGGTTTCTTCAACAAACTAGAATACGCAGACAGTCCTTGACCGTGGTCACCCAAACATAGTGATGCTATTCCATGGATATCATGAGCCAAATTCATACCGGAACTAGCAGCAAGCTAGCTCAAAGTGCTTATGCACTTATAGTTATCTTGAAAAAAAGAAATTGTGCATAGCAAGCAGTAGTGTGGCATATTTTTTTTCTGCTGATCTCAACTTTTGAATAAAACGGAATTTCGCATTAGAAGTTGAGAGATATAGGAACTTACAGTCATTCACGATGTAGAAAGTGCTGAAAAGGTTTTGAGAACGCGATATCTCAAAATTCCTTATGATAATGTAGCCCTTCAAATTTGAAATGATTTTGCACAGTTGGGCAAAACAATAAAAATAATAGTAAATAATACAAAGAGATTACCTGGTCAATGTACACATTGGACTATTATATTGGTGGCCATATCAGTTCTAAAGAGGTATAAATGATCATAAATTTCTCAAGTTAACCATTTGGACCAATATCATTTCTCTCCTTAATATGAATTTGATTTTCTAAATAACAAATTAAGGATAATGTGTTGTCCATATGCTATTGCATGCATTGTGGATATCATTGATTTGGTTAGTGAAATATTACTATATAATAAGTGGAAATTTTTGGTACTATGAAGGGCAATTCAATAATTTCACACAGATGTATCACTTGTTTCCATGCATAACACCTGGATTTCTGCATGTTCATGTATGACTTCACTTATTACATTTGTTTTTATTAGTTCTATGCATGTATCATATGTCACTTTGGCAAATCTACCTCTATACTAGCTAGATTTCTTCTCACACTATTAAAAACATGGGTAATAAGTGAAGTCATACATGAATATGCACAGGGCCAGATGTTATGCATGGAAATAAGTGATACATCTATGTGAAATTATTGAATTGCCCTTCGTAGTACCAAAAAGTTTTACGAAGCCTATATCAAACACTACTAGTAGCTCTCAAGCTTAGCAACTCATCTTGACTCCAATTCTCTTCTAGAATATCACACTTCCTTGATAAAAATCTATAACTCCCATCCAAGCCTATGTCTGATTGCATCCTCTTACCATGTTAAAGCCTAGGTCTAAGTCCCAAGATGTTAGTCCTCAGATGATCGTACTTATACCAATCTAACCCTTCGAAATCTATGTTTCATATTTCCATAGTGACTTTTACTTAGAGAATATTGCTCATTCTCATCACTTTGATACACTCACATAATTGCAACCACATCTTCAAGCCTATCACTCTAACCGCTTCAACTATATCTAAGAATTGTCAAGTCTACTTAGCACTTCAACCTCCATCATTGTATAAGCTCTCACTCAAAGACACACGAATATACTCTTACCTATCTATTGCACATCGCAAGATCTCATCTCACTCCTCCTATACACTCCTACCCTTATAGGGACAAGTACACCATCGGGAAACACCCACTCTCTCTCATCTACTCTAACTCAGTCAACTATCATTAATATTGCTATCAGGACTAGGAGGAACTCATCATTTCCCTCTTTGGAAAAAGCCAACACTATTGTCCTTCCATTTCATCGTAAGTACAATTCAACATTCAAAGCTTTGAGGTTTCGAATGCTGCCCTCAATGGTGTCATAATAAGCCTAAAGTCGGTCCATGATAAGAATGACATCAAAATCGATCACATTCAATTCAAACATACTATCTAGGCACTCGGGGCAAATCATAACTTAGAGCTTCACACTGCTTTGCACTAATTTGAATACATATCTTAAGACTCTTCTTACTTATTGATTTATGCTCAATTCACTATTTTCATCCAAGGGTCATATTCATGCACACTCATAGCATCTCACTTGTTGCAAGTTGATATCTTAATCTTTGACATATGCTATGTCAAGCCTATTATAGCAAATCTCCCAACTAGCACTATCACTCTCATAATGCTATCTCCCTTTTCATAATGCTTCTCAACAATTCAAGCTTAGGGTCTAGTGCTAACAAGTGCCTCGCACACTTCTCTCATATTATATCATCTTATGACTACTAGCTAGAAATTGGGAGCATAGGCCCACTGAAATCTCTTAGCCAATAATCAATCAACATATCTCTTATCCATAACTCAAATGCCATTCACCCTTTCATTATACCTCCTTATTTGGATAAGTTCATAACTCTATGAATAATCATGGTGCTCTCCCTTCATAATCATAAGCCTAGTTTGGATTTATTCCTTTGAAAGCACTTCGTTCCCCTATTCCACATCCATATTTCGTCCTTGCAAATACTATAACACATTAGCATAAACTTCTTTCTAGTTTGAGCACACTCTAACTCATCCTAAGAAAAACTCCTTCTCTACACGTCATCACGAAAAATCAAATGGTACTTACTACTCTTTCATCAAAACTTATGGGGATCAAATCATCACCACATTACTTACCTAATGGACACATAACTCTAGTAACGAGCCTTAATCAACGACCACTCTCACCATCTACTGGTCTCTTTCTCTCTATCGTCGTCCTTCTAGCTCTGGGATGACAATTCTACTTATTGTTTACAAGATCTCAAATCACACTCTTAGGTGGTTGCATCAACCTTTTAAAGATGTAAGTTTCCCTTTCACGGATAACATCGTAGCAATTTCGGATAAAGGAGCCTAGGAGGGTATCTTAATTAGATCAATGAAGTTGGCATGGTATCCTCTGATACATTGTCAAAAAACAATCTCTATAGACCCTCTCGGCTAGAACAATATCACCAATATGAGTAAATACACTAAAAGTTTTAGGAAGACACTTGGGAGTTTTATTAAATCTACTAGCCACATAAGGAGACACAATCGATGGGGTGGCACCAAGATCCATCAACACATGACAATCAAGAGTCAAGACTCAAATCAAACCAGCCACAACATCTGGGGAGTCTGCCTGATCTTGGTGACTACCCATGGCATACAATCGGTCTGTAGCCCCGTTCGTGCCAGCAGTAGCATCTCTCTGATTTTCTCTAGCTGGTGGTGTCGGTGTAGAGGGTTGAGCTTTGTTGGCCCATTTTGGACAATCCTCTTAAAGTGACCCACTTGGCCACACTCATAGCATCCCTTAGTACCCTTTCGACAATTTCCCAAATGGAGTTTACCACACTCTCTACATGGTGGCTTTCCTTTAAGACCTCGAGCCACACTTTCTCGAGATGGAGGGTTTCGGACCTTGAAGGGCTGGTTTTTCCTTGGCCTCAGATTATATCTGTTATTAAATATGGGTGCTCTCAATTGTGATGAAGCATAACTCGTAGGTCTCTGCAGAAAATGGGGCCTGTTTCCATTTCCTTGCTTATGCTGACTATGCTCATGTCTTATTGACACAGCTTTTTTGCTCCAAGGTTCTACCCTCTCATTCTCCTTGTTCTCTTCTACCCATTCAACATGTACAACAGGCTGAGGAGTAGCCTCAGGCTCCTCTGCCCGAACCTTGGTCCTTGTCCCAGACTGTGAGGGCATCCCTAGCGAGGGAATTTTGATGCTGACGGCATTTCTCGGGTTCACAATGCATTTGGAAGGCATGGTCTGCAAACGTGTAATGCACGTGTTAGAAGAGAGATTTTCTAGAGTTTAACTCTATAGCATCAATCGAAATAAAGAAAAAAAAAGTGTAACAACCTAATGTCCCATAGCCTCCTGCTTGTAAACTGTGGTGTACAACACACCCATAAATAAGACTCTGCTAGACGCGATTTCATAGACTCCCTAGGAATCTTGAACTCTGTGCTCTGATACCAAGTTTGTCATACCCCGGGAGAGGACCCTTGGTGTAGCCGACACTTGAAGAACCATTATTGATTCCCCAAGAGAACCACTTGGCCTTATCACATTCATTCAATTACAATTTAATAGCGAAAGACATCAACAATTAAAAATAACTGAATAGAAGATAATAATTTAAATAACAATATAGGGTCAAAGCCAGCCAATCTATTATTTCAATTGAATGTCGGGTTTTTCCTGGCAATTGAAGGATATATTCGATTATTCCTTATACTAAAATTGTTTTTGGTCGACTTCATAAATTGAATTGACACAAGTATGCTACTTATGTGAAAGAGCAATGGACCTTTTGTCTATCCTCTATCGACAATGCCTTAGTATTATTTCATTAAAAGAAGGAACTTACTGGAAACTATAAATAGTTGCAAACAACTGAAGACTTTGTGGTAGAAAGGCTAACTCCATCTTTTTCTTTGTTGGAACTTGGAAGATGTTACCTTACGAATCAAAAGCTTTATGTACATAATTGAGTTGATGCAACGTGATTGTTATGTGCATACTTTCAGTTAATTGTGGTTGGCACTTGGTACGACTAAGGTACATATTATGTTCTTTTGGGTACATAGTATGAAACGTTATGTTCTTTTCTCCTAATGTTGTCTCAGATTATGAAGTTTATGTTGGGTATGCAAACCCATCCCGCATCAGTGGAAGAGAACAAAAATGAACCTAAACAAATAGGTTTAACCCAACTCATTAGTATGAGGCCTTTTGGAGGTGTTCAAAAACAAATCTGTGAGGGCTTGATCCAAAGCGGATAATATCGTACTAATGTAGGGTTGGGGTGTAGGTACACGTGGTCCCTACAATTGGTATTAAAGCCCAGGTTCGGGGATAGGAGTGATGGACCGACGCGTGCGGAGTTTTCGGTGTGACAACAGGACCAAAGATTTGCAAGGGTGCCTTGTATCGAATGTCTTCCAGTCAAGTAATGGTATAGGCGGCATGTCTTGTTGGGTGATAACGACAGTGCAAGATGATTTGGTGGATCAGATGGTGTAACTTAGCGGAGTTGAGGTCTATGGTAATGTCTTCCCGACAGGAACAGATAGTCGGGAAGCGAGTCCCGCGGGTTGTTGCGGCGATATAAGATGGTGGCAGATCCAAAATTGATAATCGTTTGAGGGGAGGATTATTGGGTATACAAACTCATCCCATATTGGTAGAAGAGAACAAAAATGAACCTAAATAAACAGGTTCAACCCAACCCATTTGTATGAGGCCTTTTGGAGGTATCCAAAAACAAATCTGTCAGGGCTTGGCCCAAAGCGGATGATATCATACTAACTCTCTTTTCATATTACGGTACATATTTACCGCTACGTGTTTATCAAACAATTTAACCACACTAATGTTGGGGTTATGTAACACTTGGTCATGGTTAATGGCAAATGTGTTTCATACATGGTTAATGGCAAATGTGTTTCATATACAATCTCTTGTATTGGTGAGGTTGATGTAAACTGTCATGATCTAGACTCTAGTGTAATTTGTTAGGTAGTGGAGCCTGATATTATATTTAGCAGTTGTCGCGGTTCAACCTTCGCGGTGAGGTTGCCGGAGGGTAGGGGGCGGGACCCCCCAGATAAAGTTCGGGGTTCGGGATGGAGCCCCTACCGAAAATTTAGGTGCTACTGTTTATTCTCCATGTATGTATGTATTCTGTGTAATCATAAATATCTGGATATCATTGGACGTTACCACGCCGTGGAGTTTACCCATTGGACGTTACCACGCAATATTTCTCTCTCTAACTGATTTCTCTGCCTTCTCTTTAAAAGAAGAACTTCTTCGTCCTTCTCCTTCATCTTCTTCAATCTATAGATCTGTTTCCCAACATGATTGGCACTTGTCTTGCCCCATGAAAGTAAGTTGGCCTAAAACGACAACAATACAATTAAGTAAAAGCAAAAATCAAGGTGGAATTAAATAAAGTTTAACAACTAAAGTAAATTAGCTTAAGCAAATATTCAAGACACATCTAGAAACCATTCCCAAAATCTGGTGTTGCATGTACAAGACTCTAATGATTTACAAGGAATTAAAAGAAACTACAAGTCTCGAATGTCCTTGATTCTCCAATAGAACAAAAACAACACATTAATGGAATCCTAAGGGTCCGCTAAAAGGACAAGCCGCTACTCTCAAGAAAATCTTGAAGCTCGGATTGAATATAGAAAAGAGACAAATTAGGGGAATCCGGGTTCACCACCTACACAGGTGTAAAAGCAATGAGTGAGTACAAAAAACATGGCTTAACAAGTAAATACTAAGCACAAAGTAATGAAATAGAGAACACAAATATTTCCTAACACACCATCTGAACCTACACAAAACTACAACTTACAAGAAAGATCAACCCAACATAAACAATTTACATGACACGTATCGCGTAATTCAACAATGTACTAATATTCAAGCACCTCATTATCACCAAGTTCATGAAATAATAAGCCGCCGAAAGAAATATACATAAATCACAATGAGCGAATAGAACGTACAATAACGCAGATGCAATGTCAAACAATGTAATGCATATTTGTGCTACGATACATATGCACTAATCAACTCAGGCTAGAACTCATGGGGCCACACATAGATCATGTATCCGTTGGAACCATTTTCCTATGGCATATTTAATTATATTTATCCAGAACCATTTTCCTTTGGTATTTTCACATCTAGCCAGAATTATTTTCCTTTGGCTTTTTAAGAAACTTTGGATCTCAATAAATTTCCAAAACCAATGCAAATAGGCAATTTCAAGTAATGAATGAATATATGAAGAGTGCACAACAATAAGTCATTCAAGGCAATCATTCACAAAACTCTTTCGAAGGTCTTTCAATAATAGGATCGACATCCTCAATCAAGCCTTTCAATAGTAGGATCAATATCCTCAATCAAGTTTCTCAACGCAAGTAACACATTGGTACACGTAATTACAGTTCTATTTTATTACCCCCTCACATCTTATTATATAGTTCCATGAATAATTTATCATACAACCCAATGCCCATTACTCCTCAACACACAGAAGGAAATACAAGGATCAACATCCTCAACTAAAGTTTAGAAATTCACCTGCCTTAATTCAATCAAGTAGTTACTCTAACACTTTAGCCTTCGTTTTTTGTTGAGCCTCCAATTCAATAAAAAATCTATTCAAATACGGAATCACAATAAGATTAAAAGAACAACACCGATTTAATTAATTTTTGAATTCATGCCAAAATCAACCCCAAATACTCAATTTTGTATATGAAGGGTAAATCTGAAATTTTTTACATCAACATGTTTATCAAAGCATTTTGAATCTAATAGTTGAAACCTTTTCGAAAATGGAGTTGAAATCAACTCGAAATCACCATTTTACTAAAAACTCAAGTTTTTGACAAAACCTCCGATTTGGATTCAAAATCAAGGATTTAGAGATCAAAATCATGATATAATCAATGGGTAATGAAGGCTCTATATTAAACTTACTCATCCAATTGATGTTCCTCAAAAGTACTCTTAACAATCGACTCTACCAATCTTCTAAATTTCAAAAATGGAGGAAATGGGATGAATCTTGATTTTTTGAAAAATTAAAAGACTGACAGACATTTTATCCTCAGTGAATGCAGCCACTACTCTGCAAACGCGGAGAAGAACTCCAATGTACTCTGCAAATGTGGGCATTATTCTGCAAACACGGAGAAGAGGTACTCCGTGAATGTGCCCCATCCTCCATGAATGCAGAAGTCATTAAGATGACCCTTCACAAATGCGTTCAGATTGTCGTGAGCACAAAGAAGGGTCTTCAAACCACATACATCAGCAAACACACATCAAGCACAAAAATCTGAATGGACCCTTGGGATTCATTCAGAATTTCGTATACATAAACCGTATATTCTACCCTACTAAGTTCGATGTTTTGGACTTAATGGAGCCATTAGAAGCGAATCAAAGGTCTTCTTGACCCAAAATTGGATTAGTCACAACTAAACTAAGTCAAGACTCGAAAAGATCAAAACACCCTCAAACCCTTGACAAAAAAATTACTGACTCTACCCAGGCCTAAAATCATCTCTCCAATCCAACAAAAGCATTAGAAATCTAATCCAAGCAATTAAATTCAAAATGTTGATCAAAGTCAAACTTTGATCCAATTTAACTCAAACTTTCAACTTAAGATCTCAAATTCCCAAAACAACTCCAAATTCAAAAATGACAAGTCTCTTAGACCAAGTTGCACATTCTAGAGTTGATGGAACTGACATAATTCTATTTCGAGACTCGTAGCTCCGGTTGACACCATAAATCACTTTAGAACAATTTAAGCCTTCATAAAGGTACGACTATTAACAAGGATAGTAGTGTTGCCTCTAGGATTCCAACTCCTGATAGATTGATGGAAGTAGAAGGTGCAAAAGGCTCCTAAAAGAAGTCTCAGAGGACACATAAAGAATTCTTTGAACAATTCTCCTTTCAATATTAAAAGTTTATCTTCAATTAGTATACTTATTGTAGTGCCTTTGAATGTCTTGTGGGCAAGGGAGATGAGTTTTGATTCTTGAATTCTTTCTTGAGGTCTAAAGGATCTTATTTTAAGTATGTTTGCATGCAGAGTGGGTTATTAAAGGGAATGGTTACTTTTGTGGCTGCAAGACTATAAGTTTTCCAAGGCATGATTTTATTCTTACTGTTATGTTATATGTTCTCGGCAGTTTTATCCAAGTCACTCCCTCAAAATTTCATGCCTAAGGAGGAATCATGTGTCTTATGCAGAATGTAAGAGCTTTTAAATTTGAAAGAGTTATTGCTTGCAAGAGGACCCAGAAACCCTAACAATAATAGTGACTTTGAGAACGGGAAGTCAATTTATGACATGGCCCAGGAATTAAATAAGACCCCATCGGAAACGCCCTTTGAAGCAATACAAGATATGAGTAGTTCTCCAATCAATTAAAAGTGACAAAAGATAGTGACTTTAAGGGATTACTGGAGAAACAATGTATTCACCTTTCTAGGTTTGGAATTTTTCTGATTGATTGGAGAACTACTAATATTTTGTATTGCTTCAAGGAGCATTTCCGGAAGGTCTTTTTTAACTCCAGCACCACGGCATAAATTGAACTTCTGTTCTCGAAGTGAAAATTATTGTCGGAGTATTTAGCCTTGCAAGCAGCATGTCTCTCAAATTCAAAAACACTTACATTCTGCATAAGACACAAAATTACCCCTTAGATATGATTTTGAGGAAGCAGCTTGGTTAAAATTGTTGAGAACATATAACAGAATAGTAAGAAGAAAGTCTTGCCTTTGGAAAACTTGCAATGATATAGGTAACCATTCTCTCTAATAGATTTTTGCATGCAATACATACTTACAATAAAAACATGTAAACCTCAAGGAAGAATTCAAGAATCAAAACTCCCCTCCCTTGTCCACAAGACATAATTCATAAGCACTATATTAAGTATACTGTTTGATAATAAACTTTGGACATTGAAAGGAAAATTGTTCGAGGAACTCTTAGGTGTCTTTTGCACTTTCTACTTGTACCAGTTTATCAGGCGTGGAAGAGTTCCACAAAGAAAAAGGATTGATGCTATCTTCTTCAGTATTTGAAGAGTTCCACAGAGGAAAAGGATAATTACTTGTACGTTCGTACACAAGATTGATCCCGACTCCTCTAGTTCTAGCATAAGACATACACAAGCTAACGGATAAATTATCTTGATGAACATCAATGAAACAACTTGTCTCACTTTTCACATTTTCACTGGCTAAAGATCGAGAAGAGATCTTTATCGCCAAAATTGAATATCCCTAGAGATAGGTGCACATGAACTATGACTAAAACGAATTAAATCAGACTGATAATTGGATGTGTTACAAGTTCGAACTCGCAGGTTTTGAAATTGGTGTACCATTGACAGACTGCACAACTTGTTTCTTATCGGAGAATAACTCCCCTTTTTGAAGCATCCATAAAAAATTGATAAGCACGCTTCTGTTCATCTCTTCATCAGTTAGAGCACCAATGTCTTTTAGAACCCAAGGGCCCTTATTCTGGGAAAAAGGAAGATCATTTAATAGTAGTCAGGGAGTGGAAGAAAATGTTAAAAGGGAAAATGTCCTACTTTAGGAAAATGACGAGAAATGATACTTTGTATAAATCCTCGAAGTTGCTCATTTAGCAGATAATGTAGAGAAGTATAGAAGGCCTAATCGATATATCCTTTGGGGCGTTTTGGTTACTGTATAAGATCACTTAGGAATAGATATAATTATTGAAATATATTGTCAGATAACAACTAAGAACTAAGATGTCTCTATCGTCGGGTCCCTTATTGTTCTTCAAAGAATGTCCTAACCCTGAGAGAAAAGGTCTTTGTTATGAGTAACTTTAGGAATGCAAAAGCTACGTTTTGTCCCTTCTACAGGATGTGCCAACCACTATAGTAGTGGCAGCGTCTGTAGAGTAGTGTTCTTTTCAAGTAATCGAACCGTCATTCCATTATGGAATCATGTCCCTTATCAGATCTCATAGTTTGTTAAGTCATCAAAATTTTAAAATACTAAGCATCTCTATTCACAAGATCATTTATTTTGTTCAATATTGGAGCAGTCATGTATCTTAAGTGATGTAGAATTCTAGAGACATATATTAAAAGAGAAGACATAAAAGATAATAAGGATCGTCTTATTTTCACTGTAGGGTAGGATCATCAACTGTCACAGTATAGCGTCGTATTTATTATTTTTACTACAATATACTCTAATGAGAAAATTCTGTCTTGATTTTTGTAACATGAATTCTCTTGCAAAATTTTGATGAGGATATGATAAAACAACAATAACAATATACTTAGTGGAATCCCAAAAGTGGGGTCTGGTGAAAGTAAAATGTACACAGACTTTACCACTACCTTTCTGTTTCTAGAAGACCTTCGTTTGGAAAAAGAGGTTATGATAAACAAAGGAGGAATCGGGGATATTCAGAGACGGGAATTAAAAACTGGATCACAAACTTCAACATGGGTATTTACATAGTCGCAAACGTACATATGGAAGTATTAGCATTACTCCATGGAGTAAAAATTGCACTAAAAGAAAAGTTAATACCTCTAGTCATAGAAACTTGTTGCAAAAAGCTTATTAACTTGTTATCTAACAACTCTTGCTCCTATCAAAATTTAATTATTGATGATTAAAGGTGTAGACACCAAAATTTTGTAGGACATGAGTTCTATTTCTTAGAGGTTATTCTACCTTAAACCCTAATTCGCCTATATATAAAAAGTAGTATATTCCCTTGAAAAAACATCTCAAATATCCCATAAATTCTAGGGATATTTATCAAGAGATCAAAATATGACTCATGGAGATCAAAATCATCCTAGTTCGAAAAATACACCACTAACGATTCTCAAATCACGAAGAAATATTATAAGAGAAGAATTAAGGGAGAAATAGATTTGTACTCACATTATTTATCAATAAAATTATGTTTTTTCATATTTTATTTATGATTAAAATTTATTTTTCATCATATTAAAATTTGTCGTGAGCAACACGTACCTACTAAGGGAAAAAGGGTGTCAATCAAGCACGTTTTCAGGGAAGCTAATGGAGTAGTGAACAATTAACAAATAAATTGAAAAAAGGATGGAAATTAGTTGTTTCTGAAAGCTTGAGATGTATCCTATTCCCCCTTTTAATATTCATGTATTTGATAGGGAAAGGATGGGCACTATATTGCCCAGTCTAGTCTCCTCTTATAATAACTCTTAAGTATGTTTATTAAATAAATCTTTTATCAAAAAAAAAAAAGATTTATGGTGTAATTTTGTGAATTTTCACCAAATTGTTGTGTAAATTGGACGAGTATGAGATACTTTGTGTAAATTGGCATTACCTAACAATAAGGTGCTTCTATACTGACATTTTTTTTTTCGAGCAAACCAGCCTTTTGGATAATTGTCAATTTTCTCCGAAAAAATAAACTTCACAGACTGTCCTTGACTATGGTCATATAATTTAGAAAAAATTAAATGAACAAATAAACATAAAAAAAAGACACAAAAAAACAAGAAGTAGAGAAATAAAAAGGGGAAAGAATTAAAAAAGGAGATATTTAACCAAATGTTACGACCCCATCTAGACCCTAGATGTGACACAACAATTAGGATCCCCACGAAAACCTCAACCAAACCTTCTTAGTGTAGCATAAGCATTCATATGAAATAAACAAGCATGATGTAGTGTAGCATAAGCATTCATAATATGAAATAAACAATCATGATGTAGAAGATCATATGAGGAACTAAATCATAATATCACAAGAAAAGCGATTAGTTAACATAGACTCTCACATATCGAATATGCCTTTAACATAAACTAACATAGGTGGAGGCTAAGACATAGCTCTAGCTCACCCTCAAAGAAAGTAATACTAGAAGTTGTTTCAATTTCAAACATAATCTATTACTAACAAGTAAATAAAGATAGAAGCTGTCCACCCTCAAAACATGAGGACTCATTAGCAATCTTCGAATGACCATTCAAACCAAGCCACATGAATGAGAAAAGGAATAATTGCACATCCTTATATTATGATATAATGTAGACAAAGAAGTATGTGGTAGTACATTTGAATGTACTCATTTTGTAGACAATGCCATACAAGTACGTCCTGTAGTGCAAGTGATTAAGGAAAAAAATCATGATATGGAGAGCATTTAAAAGCACAAGTAAATGCGATAATAGTCGAAACACAAGTAAATAGAAAGGATAGTCATGTAAAGCAACATAAAGAGTCATATATATGTGGGATAGAACCATAATCGACTATAAGACCATGCGAACTATAACATAAAAATTTCGATGTCTCCTCATACAATGGAAAACTAAAAAAATCTACTTGCCAAGGTAGACTACCCAACTAAGTGGGTGTCATAAACCATATGCTATATGTGGATTCACTAGCTATGCCATATAGATAATAAATTCTACAGTGGCGACATAGTTATGAGACAACAAGCTTTTACTAATGACCCATGAGGCTAAGTCCCCACTTTAAGCCTCATTGGTGCTAAGTCAAATCTCACGAAATACATATCATAATTTTACTTATCATAGGCTCATAAATCTTGTAACAGTTTATAGTTTAAAATATTTATAAGCTATTCATGTGGGAAAGATAATTTAAATCAACCAATCCAATTCATAAAAATCATATTCATAGATTGGCTCATTTTCATGAAATTAAGTATGTGGGTTTAGGCCTTAGATCATTATCAATTATAATTCAATTTGAGTAGAACAGGGTCTTAAGTCACCATTTAGGCTCTTAAGTCTCCCTTCTTCATACACTTACATGAACATTTGTATTTGTATAATCATAATTTGGGATAAAAATTAGAGAAAAAGTATGGATTCATAATCAATAAGCTTGGAATCATGTAATTGAGGTAACTTCATGCATAATCATGTGACTTAGGAAGAATTAATGCATAGTCATGTGACTTAGGAACAATTAAATGAAAACTGAGAGAACCCATACATAAGTTCATGAACTCTAAGTAGCATGTAGAAGAATTTACTTACAAATCATATAACTCATGCAATTTATAATAATTCATATGTAATTGAGAAGATAACAATAATATTGGGCCGAGTCGGATTTAAATCAGCGTAGAATTATAATTTATACAATTGAAATTAAAATCATGAAAATCTTTAAAATACATTCTTGAATTTTGATGAAAAAGAGGAGAATAGTTTGAGATCCATGGGTGAAATGGAACCAAGGATGAATACCCACATAATTTAGATAAAATTACTGGAAGAAATCTGAAATCGAGAGATGAGTCTTGAAATTCCAGTTTGATTTCTTCAATGGTCTAGGAGAAGATGAAGTTGAGAGGACCTTGAAGGTTTGTGTGAATAACTTAGAATGTGGTTGATTTAAGCAGTATAGAGACACTTATTGGTAGATATAAGTCTAAATGATGTAGCTTAGGGGGTTAGGAGCGTAGAAAATCTAAAAAATATCCTCCATTAAAATCAGACGAAGAGGTCTACAGATTGAATTTATGGGTCATAGACCCATCTACAATCAAAGGAAAGGCTTCCTAGAAATCAGACCAAATTTTCTTTTTTTTGAAGTTGATCTAGAAACCCATTTTCGATGGTTTTTAATTTCTTTTACGAGTCATAATTTTTCCTTGTGAAATTTGTGAAGAATTCCAGCCACCATGTGAACAACCACCATGTGAACAGTCACCAACCACCATTGTTGAATATTTAAGTGTCAACAATGGCTGCCTTGTGATGTCACCAATGACATCAATGAGGGTAGAATTTCCCCTATAAAAAGAGTTGTTGAGCTCCTTCATTAGACACCACCAAGAACACCAAGACAAGAGTGTATTGTATAAGTTTGAGAGTTGTTTTGTAATCTATTCTTGTAAGTAATAGAAGAAATTTTTTTCTCTCAAATTTGTGTTTACCAACGCTCAATTGATCCTTTAGCCTCAACAAGTGGTATCAGAGCGCCAAGTTAGAACCGTTAGTCGAGTTTTTCGATGAGAGGCCGATTTGGATTTTTTGAAATTTATTCGAAATTCAATTATGAATACACCATTGGATTTGTCTTGTCGAACTGAATCCAACGCACCAAACGGCGATTTAATCGGAGTTCGAACGAGTCCAAAATTCGCGATCAAAGTTTGGTCAACGCTGTCGGAGTTTCGCCGGAGCAGACGACACTGTTCACTGGAGTTTCGCCGGAGAAGACGATCGAAAACACTGTTAATCTCCGAAATTTACAATAGTTTCAAAAATTACAAACTGACCCCTAAGTTGTCTGAAATTTTAGTTTGGTCTCTCAACTTTTAGAAAATTTCAGATTGATCCCTGATCCTTCTAAAATTGCAGTAGGACCCCTGATCTTTCTGAAATTGCAGTTTGATCTCCAAAGTTTTTGAAATTATTGTTTTGTCCCAATAGTGGAATTTTGGCCCCGAAGTGTCAATTCCACCTTTTTTGACCGTTCCAGACGTAATAGTGAGCTCCATTTTTCAAGCAACCTCATTTTAGTGAATTAAGCTATTAGAAGGTGATAATGACCACAGAAGAGTCAAACATCATCTTCCGAAGCCATGATTATGCTTAGTGACACCAACTACACGTTATGGAGACCTCGGATGGAAGATCTCCTAACTGTAAAGATTTATTCGATCCTATCAAATTGAAAGGTGAAAAACCTGATTCTGCCAAAGAGTTAGAGTGGAAGGAATTTAATCGAAAAACTATAGGTCAAATCCGTCAATGGATTGATCATAGTGTCTTCTACCATGTTGTACAAGAAACAGATGCATATGCCCTTCGGAAGAAGTTGGAGGACATGTACCAGGCCAAGACTGCTCGGAATAAAGCCCTGTTGATGAGGCGTTTAGTCAACATG
>JAOTQJ010189732.1:0-21684 GCA_025642045.1 Solanum sejunctum
AAACGCCACAAAACGCTATTGCGACGTAATTAACAAAATAGGGAAGCAATGAATCAAAATCATATCCATCACATTCATACCTTCCAATATTCTCCAAAAACCACAAGACATCACCCCAACACCCAACGGAAACCCCTAACGCTAAAACGCAACATAATACCCTCGACGAACCTCCAATTTAAGCCAACATTCACATAATTCTTCGAATCATTTTCTAACACTTCTTTTACCCTATAAAGACTATTTCCATGCCAAATAAGCACAAATACATGATAACAATTCAATATACAACTATATACAAATTTCATTCCCAATTCGATCACAAGTTCAAAATTTGTAATTCCGTTAACAACCAATCCGATTTTCATTTTTTACCTTTTATTTTAACACCTTTATAACACCTTCATAACCTTTAATTAACATAAACAAAGATAAAAATTAACATACCTTGAAGTCCTCTACTACAACCCAATCTTTCGTAACCGGCAAACGATGCGTTTTCTCGACCAACCAACGCCACCATGCTACTTAGGGGCTTCAATATACCGAGCTTAAAGCATCAAATAATCGAAAACATAAAAAATCGAATTTCTTAGAGATTACTGTAGCAAACCCGAGAGGGTGTTTTTGTGTTCAATAATTTTTTTTGCTAAGTTTTTCTAAGTGTCAAATGAATTATCTTGTGCAAGAGATATACATGTATTTATAGGCACACTTGTTCCACTTGGGCCAATCATAAGCTCACACACACCTTGACCCCACATCAATTTTATCCTTAAGGACCAAACTTATAAGAAATATTATATTCGGTCCCAAACTTTATTAAATCGAACCAATTAAGGACGTTCGGGGTTTAAATTATGTTACGGGTTCTAACATAAACCACCATAACTTTCCACTATACTGCCCTTAACTACCCATTATCACACCCATAACTTTCCACTAACATACCCACAACTTCCCACTAACATAGGTAGTGGGAGATGGTGGAAAGTTAGGATAAGGGTGGTGGGAAGTTATAGTAACTTCCACCAATTATAATGGATAGTGGTGGGAAATTACAGTAACTTCCATTAACATGAGTAGTGGGTGGTTTAATAACTTCCCCAAATATTATCCATTTGAATTTAGTCAGTAATTAAATATTAATCCAAGATTACTATTAATGTGAGCCATAAAATTAACAAACGTGAGCCATAAAAATTAATATTCTCCCACTTAGCCCACGTAACATCAATAACTTAATGGTTTAATAAATATTTCAATTACTATGTGCACATTACTAAATTCAACATCATTTGTAATTTTGAATAAGTCAACTAATATGAGTCATGGCAGTCATATATCCCTTCGTTGACACAATTCCTTCCATGTAGCACAATATTAGTATATTACTCAATACAATCTTTAAATCCACAATAGTCCAACGATAATGTTTAAAATATCTTTATCAAAACTAAAATCTGTCAACATCATTCTCAATATAATGTATATAAAAGAAAAAAGGTAATAATAATAGAAACATATATATAGTTGAGCTCAAAGTGTCAATTGTATAAACATAATAAAATCTTTACAAAAGTCATTCATTACTATCCATAAGACCCATTTTTCAGCATGTTCAATAAATGTTTTGGGTGATAATCCTTTCCTCAAAGGATCTGCAATCATAAATTTGGTGCTAATATGTTCAATTGACAATTTATGTTTCTGAACTTCTTCCCTAACCAAAAAAGTACTTCAATTCCATATTCTTAGCACCCTTTGCATACTTATCATTTTTAGAGAAGAAGAATACTACAATATTATCATAGTAAAGTTTCAGAAGTTTAGAAATACTATCGACTAGCCCAAGTCTTGAAATAAAGTTACGCAATCAATTAGCATGAACTGCGGCCTCAAAGCATGCCACAAACTCAGCTTCCATGGTGGATGTAGCTATAACATACTATTTTGCACTCTTCTATGAAATTACTCCTCCAGCTAATAGGAACAAATATCCAAATGTGAATTTTCTTGTATCCACATAACCAACATAATCTGAATTTGAATATCCAACCATATTAAGATGATTAGATCTTCTATAAGTGAGCATATGATCTTTTATTCCTCGCAAGTATTGTAACATTGTCTTTGCAACCTTCCAGTGATCCATTCCTAGATTACTTTAATAAATCCCAGCATCCCAACAGTAAACCTTATGTCTGGTCTAGTACATGTCTAGGCATACATTAGGCTCCCAACGATTAATGCATAAGGAATATCATTCATTTGCTTAGATTTTAGTTTATTATTTGAACATTGATTAAGACTAAATTTATCTCCTTTCTGAATAGGAACAGGACTGGATGAGCATTTTTTCATTCTAAATCTCTCTAACACATTATTAATATGGTTTTTCTGAGACAATCCTAATAATCCTTGTGATCTATTTCAAAATATTTCTATCTCAATCACATGGGATGCCTCTCTCATATCTTTCATTTCAAAGTTGTCATAGGAATATTTCTCGATATTGTACGACAAATCAAGATCATTAGTAGCAAACAAGATGTCATCATCATATAAAACTAATATAATAAACTTATTCCCACTGATCTTTAGATATATACACTGATCAATGATGTTTTTTTCTTAAATCCAAAGGTTACAATAGTTTCATTAAACATAAGATACCATTGTCGAGAAACTTGTTTAAGTCCATTTATTGACTTTTTAAGTTTATGCACCATGTGTTCCTTTCCTTTGACAGAGAACCCCTCAGGTTGATTTATATAAACTACTTCCTCCAAATTCCCATTTAGAAATGTTGTTTTCACATCCATTTGATGTAGCTCTAAGTCATAATGAGCTACTAAAGCTATTATAATTCTGAGTGAATATTTTCTAGAGATAGGTGAAAAAGTCTCTCTATAACTGATGACATCTTTCTGAGCGAAACCTTTGGCAACAAGTCTGACTTTATGACTTTCAATGTTACTAGTTGAGTATCATTTGGTCTTAAAGACCCATTTACACCCAATTATTTTGAAACCTTCAAGTAATTCAACAAGGTTCCAAACATCATTATGTTCCATAGACTTCAACTTATTTTTCATGACTTTTATCCATTTATCAGAATTGTTACTTTCAATGGCTTGTGAAAATGAGACTGGATCATTAGTCATTCCCAAGTCAATTTTTGACTCGTGCAGATATACCAAATAATCATAAAAAATAGCATATTTCTTTTATCTTTGAGATCTCCTTAATGCTACTTCTTGTGGTTCATCTACTGTATGTTCATTAATTATGGCTTCATCATGATTAATAGGAGCATCAACTTTTATTCTTGTTGACAATTAGATTGTACAACAACTTGAGGAACAACAACTTTAGAAGAAGTATAAGGTAGAGAAATTTGAACCTCAACTTCTTTAATTTTCACATTACGTGGTTCCTCACTTCCACTAACTTCACCATTCTCATTGAACTTTGCTTTTTCAGTTTCAACAGTTCTCATACTATGATTAGGACAGTAAAATCTATACCCCTTTAATTTTTTTTGGATAACCAATGAAGAAATCATGATTGTTCTTAAATCAAGTTTCTTTTCTTGGGGATTATAAATTCTAATTTCTGTTGGGCAACCATGCAGGTGCCTCAAACTAGGTTTCCTACAAGTCCATAGTTCAAAAGGTGTCTTTAGAACTACTTTATTAGGAACCTTATTTAGTAAGTAAACAACAATCTTTGAAGCATACATACATATAGAAAGAAGTAGAGATGAATTACTCAACATATTCCTAACCATATTCATTAATATAGGACTACACATTTTCGCCATACCATTTTGTTTTGGTGTACTTGGAATTGTGTATTGAGCACCTATGTCATGTTTTTTAAGAAATTTAGCAAATGGACTAGGGTGCTATCCAGTTTCATCATATCTTTCATAAAACTTACCACCTCTATCTGATCAAATTATTTTTATTTTTCTATTATCACGCCCACCTAAGACATAGCCGGCACCTAGAGACTATTGCTAGTCCCCAATCCAACCAGTTAGCCTCATTACAATCATTCAATCAACAAACTCTACAAATTAACGGACAACATAAGTAAGTAAATAGGCACATCTATCTAATCTCAAAAGAATAAAATAAATTAAAGGCTAGTAGAAAGAACTAGCTCACAATCTTAACAATCAATATTCGACTCTAGTGTATGAAGCCCATATCACTATCATATCAAGCGGTGCCAATGAAGACCCATGACTACCTAAAATTCAAAATAATTAGCTATCAAGTCTAACTCTATAAGCAAGATAAAATAAAAGTAATGAATCCTCCGAAGTAGGGGAGGCACATCAATCAACTGAATGTCCTAGATCCTCAATGATGCACCTATTGATGATCTCTAATCCCTGCATCTATATCATAAAATGATGTAGCACCGAGTGGCGTCAGTATGTGAACTGTATAGTATGTAAAATAGCTAAATAAAAAAAATAGATAGAATGATATGGAACAATCATCAACTCGGAATAATAAATAATAAACATGTCAAATGTCCATCTAAAAAAAGAATAAAGAGTAGATAAGTGACTCATCAACCAATCAACTCATCAATTGAATCAAACTCATCTCAAGGAAATCAACTCAACTCACATCATCTCATCTCAACTCAGAGTCCTCAAGGTGGAAAATTTCTGGGAGTTTCTCTTATCCGGCAACAATCACTTATGAGCCAGTGACTAGAGAAAATCACACTGATGTTGCCACAGTTGTTTCGTACTTGTTAGGTAGAGAACGAATCGAAACCAAAATGGACAAGTACAAAATAGAGACAACAATCTATAAGTCCTCTATTATTTCAGGGACTTCTAATCAGAGGGGACCTTAACATAATGTGATGTGATAGTCCTAATCCTCACCTATGCTTGGCTACATAGTTTGATGAGTGCGAATTGGATTAACTCTTACTCTTTCGCTTGATGTCGCTCAAGTTACACCTTATTTTAAAGGATAAAATGGTCATTATCAAGATATAAAATCTAACCAAGTTTAGAGTCGAACCCAAGAGAATACGTAGGCTCAAAGAAAATTCATCAATAAGCAATTAACCAACTTAATTCATCAAAGCAAAGGGGGTTGCCATATTCATCAAGAAAATAAACTGAACTAATTATCACAAGAGACAACCAATAATGGAGAGCAACTAGGGTAATATATTCCCCATGATTCCCCGACTTAGTATCCCTGGATAAACTAATTCATATAAAGTGTATAACATGTACGACAATAATTTAACTTCACCATTTGGTCCAGGTGAAAGGTAAATTTCACTGTATGACTTGGCCTATCTCCATAATATGCAATACTGACCATTACCTATAAGTCTCATTCAACCTCCATTGGTCTAGTTCGGTTGATTAAATGTGAACACATCATTGAATCATGTTAATTGATCTCTTTTCCTATTCATTAACACCTGGATTGGAAATGTAATACTAGGCAAGTTCTAATATTGGCCACCACTAGAAAATATGCAAAATGAAGAGAATTGATTAATATATGTAAATACCCGATCAAATAATTGCAAAATATCTGGGTCTACTTTGTTAGATCTTCATGGTTCCCACAACCCTAGTTGTGGATTTAGTTACTCGTGCTACGGGTAGATTGAGAAATTATGAATTGAGAAAATATAATTAAATGCTTATCCAATTAATTGAGAATCAATCAAACCCAATATTGATTGAGAATCACAAGATGTAAGATCAAAATAATTGACAAGTGTATTCTCCTCCAAATATTGAGGTCTCCAAGTACAAAACTAGAAGTGTTCTCTAATGACTTTCTCTGTTGTACACTCCTGAAATATAACCTAAAAAGACTATTTATAGTAATTATAATTAAGTATTTAAAATAGAAAAAATGGTTGGCGACTTTCTACGAAAGGTCCTTATAACTCATAAAGTGATTTACGAGTCGTAATTAGGGTCTCGAATTCAACTCTTGATATATTAGACTTTACTTTTATAGTCTTCATCCGCAGGACATGGTCCTTCACTGAAAATCTTCATGAAACCTCTCTATACGACTCGTAGAGTGATCTACAACTCGTATAGAGGTCTCATATGGCTGAACTTCAGATCTCATCTTTCACTAAAATTTATCACAAAACTACCTCTACGACTCGTAGACTGCTCTACGACTCATATAGGGTCTCTTAATATATCAAAAACTAGAAAACTCTACAATTTTGCCCCAAAGTCATGCTGGCCTGCTTTCCTGCAAAACTAAACACAAAAACACATAAAAATCATAAATGTTGCATTGGGGACACACAAAATCTAAGTTTTAATCATCGAATGTGTTGTCTTTTGACAGCATATCAAGACCCTCAACTTAAAATTATTGTTCGTCATCAAGTGACGGCTCAATGTATATAGACAATATAGCAACACACAGATGTCAACCCAATGGCATACATCATATACAATTCAAACTCAACTACCCACACTAACTTTCCAAAATAAGATTAGATAACAATTTAGAAAACCTAAGCACACTAGTGCATGTGAAAACACAACTATGACAAGCAACAGAATATCAATAGTCCACAATCACTGAACAAGTCAAATGCTAATAATGTAATGCCAGTGCCCTCACAGAAAGAAGTCTCATTTTTTACACTCATTAATGATTTCATATTTAGCTTTCGGACTGTGTAAAAATACTTACTCTCACATAATATGTTCATGCATAGTGACTAATACCATAGGCTTGCCTCTATACTCATGACTTAGACCTTCAACTAACTGGACGAGGATCACTTTAGGACTTTCTAGGCTCGTAACGCAAGCTTAGGGGCATTGGTTGATTTTGAAAAAATAGTGACTAAAGGCAATCTTTGAACTATGATTTTCATTTCACCTTACCAACTCTAATATTTTCACCTTATTCTCCCTTTTTCCACGTTCAAGCTTTTTCAGGTGTTTTCTTCTCACTTTTCAGCTTTTGCCTCATTTTTACACTTTATTTTGCTTTTTAAGCTCAATATAAGGTGTCTATTCTTTTTCTTGCACCCTATACATAATTTTATTCTTTTGCTCCCCATTTTCAACTTACCATCTTATTTTTGTGATTCTACCCCTATACCGGCTAACCTCAACTTAGGTTTTTAACCTGTATTAAACTATACAATATCTATCCCTCGAACCTGGGCCACTTTTGGTAGCCACCCTCAATTTAGGCTCTTTGCCTCAGTCAAGGTTCACAATGCTCAAGGAAAGACCAGGGTTAATCAAGGTTTTGCACTAGAGAAGGTTAGGTTAATTAGGTGTTTTAGAAAGAATTGGTACATATAAGACTCAAACATTTGGAACAAGGGATAAAAGTTCATTTGGTTGGTCATTGTAGGCTAAAGTGGACTAACTAAAGAACAAAGTTCTAAGATCCCTTCCTAATCCATTTAATCTACAGTCTAGCTTAGAGTAATAGGGCAAGTTCTGAATTAGCATAAAATACATGAATCTAACAAAATAAGCTCACACTAGTATGACATTGCACACATTATCAACAAGAAATTCACAAATCATGATTCGTATCTAAAATTACCCTGACTTGTCAAAATAGATATTGCCAAATATAAACATGTATGGTTGCCATCAAACTACTAATAAAAAATTATGGTGGCTATCATTTTTTCAAAACAAAACATAAAAATATGCTATATGCCATAAGTTTTAGTACTATATACTACAATATTATCTAAATATCCTAAACGTGTCGGTTCAGTAGAAATTAAATATCCACAAGAAAAAAGAACACATGCGAGGAAACCTCGGGATCAAAATTTGGGGTAGTTATGGACCATAAGCTACTCAGACTTCACTAAGGCACATAACTATCCACACCCAATAGAAAAAATATGCATTGTCCCCAATGCACAAAATCAGTCAAAAACAAAATATAAAGGGTCGAAAATATACCTGGGTGCCTAAAGCCATAGTCCACCTTGGGTTGCCTCTCCAACAACGCTTGATTTATTGTCGTGACACGGTATAGCTCTCATGTGTACTCAGACTTTCTTACGATCCCATTCTTCAACCATCTTGATCTCTTCCAGATTTTTAAGTTATGGCTTGACTCTTTGGCCATTTAATTTGGAAGTACCTCCATTTTGTCTCTCCAATTCAATGGCCCCATGATCGATGATGCGTGCTACTCGAAAGGGTCCCAACCATCTGGATTTGATCTTCTCGGTAACAACTTTATATCTGGAATTGAAGAGTTGCACTAAGACCCCTGGTGTAAATTGGTGGTTTTCTATGTGATGGTCATGCTGTATTTTCATTCTTTCCTTATACAAGGCTGAGCTCTTATATGCTTTTAATCAAAATTCATCAAGCTCATTGAGTTGGCTCAATCTAGATGTTGTTGCATCATTCCAATCCAGATTCAACTTTTTCAATGCGTACATTACTTTGTGCTCAAGTTCCATTGGCAAATGACATGCCTTCCCAAAGATATGTTGATATAAGGACATACCTATAGGGGTATTGGATATAGTACGATATGCCCATAATGCATCATCCAATTTCTGTGACCAATCTATTTGTTTTGCATTCACAGTCTTAGATAAAATTTGTTTAATTTTCCTATTTGACACTTCCACTTGCCCACTCGTTTGGGGATGATAAGGCATCACCACCCTATGTTTCACTCCATACTTCTCAAGAAAAGCTTTAAAAAGTCTATTGCAGGAGTGAGAACCTCCATCACTGATGATAGCCTGAGGAGTACCAATCCTCGAGAATATGTTCTTTTTCAAGAATGTTGTGACACTTTTACCCTCATTGTCAGGTAGAGCCATGGCCTCCACTTACTTTGATATATAATCCACAATAACTAAGATATACTTGTTTCCATATGAGCTAACAAATGATCCCATGAAATCTATCCCCCACTCATCAAACAACTCAATCACCAAAACATGATTTAGAGGGGGCTCATGCTTGCGAGTAACCCCACCTTCTCTCTAGCACTTGTCACAAGGTTTGGCATAATCGTGGGCATCTTAGTGAATGGTGGGACAATAACACCCATATTGTAGAATCTTGTGGGCTATTCGAATACCACTATGATGTCCTCCCACTAATAAAGAGTTACATGCCTCAACTATGCTCATCATTTTGACCTTAGAAACACACCGATGAATAATACCATTAGCAATAAGTATGGTTCATCCAACGCCGCCTCTAAAGCAGTCAAATGTCTGCAAATAGCCAATGGGCTTCTCCTATCTCGTATGATAAAGCAAAGATAAAAGAAAGATAAAGACTAGAAAAAAGATAGAATTGAACAACCGTACAGGCATCTTTTGTGCAGAACTTCCTTACATCATGCATAAACTTCCAAAGTTAGTATGTGTTTAAGTCAGGTGGAATGATATCACTCACCAAGTAATTGGCATAATCTGCGAACCATGGTATTAGATCATGGGATGCAACCAACACGCTCTCATCAGGGAAGGAATCATTTATATCCAATCCATCATCAATTTTCATCATTGTCCCATCTTCCAATCTAGATAGGTGATTTGCAACCTGATTCTCTATCCCTTTTCTGTCAATGACATCAAAGTTAAACTCTTGCAGGAGAAGCACTCATCTCATCAGCCTTGGCTTTGCATCCTTTTTAGCCATAAAATATTTAATTGCTCAATGGTTTGTATGCACCACTACTTTTGCTCCTAACATATATGACCTAAACTTTTAGAATGAGAAGACTGATACAAGTAATTCTAATTCTATGATAGTGTAATTGTTTTGGGTCCTATTTAGGACTTTGCTAGTATAATATATGGGATGTAATATCTTCTCCTTATGTTGTACCAATACCACACCTAGAGTGACCCCACTTCCATCAAACATTATTTCAAAGGGCTTGGACCAATCTGGATCCACAATAATTGGTGTTGAGATCAACCTCTTCTTTAACTTTTCAAAGGTTTGCATATATGCATCATCAAATACGAACTTAGCATCTTTCTCCAATAATTTACACAATAGGTGTGAATTTTCAGAGAAGTATTTTATGATCCTTCGATAGAATCCTACATATCCCAAGAAACTCCTCACATTCTTTACAAAGATGGGTGGTTGAAGATTCTTAATCACCTCAACTTTAGCTCTATTGACCTCAATGCCTTTGACAAATATCCTATGTCCCAACACAATGCCCTCTTTCACCATAAAATAACATTTTTCCCAGTTTAGCACCAGATGATTTTCTACATATTTTTGCCACACATCATGTAGGTGTGCCAAGCAATCCTTAAATGATTTTCCAACTACACTGAAGTCATCCATGAAGACTTCAATCATACTCTCTACCATTTTTGAGAAGATTGACACCATCCATCGCTGAAATATATTGGGACATTACACAACCCAAATGATATCCTCTTGAATGTGGAGGTGCCATAGGGGCATGTAAATGTGATCTTCTCCTGATCCTCTAGAGTGATGATAATCTGATTATAGTTAGAATATCCATCGAGAAAACAGTACTATCCCTTTTCCGCAATCAAGCATCTAATCAATGAATGGCATAGAAAGTGATCCTTCTCTGTCGAGACATTGAGCTTTTTGTAATCCATGCATACCCTTCATCCTGTGACTGCCCTCATTAGGGTCAATTCATTATTAGCAGTAGGTACCACTGTGATACCCCTTTTCTTTGGAACACACTGCACTGGCTTACCCATACACTATTGACGATTGGGTAGATTACTCCTGCATCTAACCATTTAATGATCTTTTTGTGAACAACCTCTTGCATAGGAAGGTTTAGGCACCTTTGATGCTCAATACCCGGCTTGTAGTCCTTGACTAACTGGATTTTGTGTGTACATACCCCAAGAGGGATACCAATGATATTTGAAATAGTCCATTCGATGGCCTTCTTAAATTGTTTGAGCACTGTTACAAGGGCATCCGCTTGCTTATCATTCAAATCTGCTACTATTATGATTGGCAAAGTGTTGTCAACTCTTAGAAATGCATATTTCAAATGCACTAGAAGTGATTTCAGTTCTAAAACTAGTAGGTCTTCTATGGAGGCCTTTGTGGGTGGTGACTCCCAATTTTGCAAGTATAGCTCTAGTTTAGTTTTGCGTCTAGGACCAAAAGACACCCCTAGAGTATTTATTGTCTCCTCATAGTCTGGGATGCCATCACTGTCGAAGTTCATCAATACTTCCTCTAAAGTGTCAACACCCAGCCTTACCTCAAGTGGTACCTCTGGCTTAGCATCATCAACAGTTTCGATAACCAAAACCACTCTCACATCATTATCATTCCTTGTTTGCTGACACACATTGAACATAATGTCATCCTTCCCAAATCTGAACTTGAGTGGACCCTTTTCTATATCTACTAAGGTGCGATCGGTAGTTAAGAAAGGCCTTCCCAAAATAATAGAAACTTTAAAATCAACCTCACAGTTTAGAATCACAAGTCTATAGAGAATATATATTTCTTTGCCTTTACCAACACATTATAGAGTATCCCTATAGGCTTCTTCACTATTCAATCCACCATTAACAACCTAATGTTAGTAGGGGTAGGGGCTCCCAATCCAAGCTTCTTATAAATTGTAAGAGGCATCAAATTGATACCAGCACCAAATTCACATAGCGCCCTTATAAACTCCACATCTCTTGTAGTACAAGGTATAGTGAAAGTACCTGGGTCTTCAAGCTTTTGAGCCAAGGACTTAGTAGTGATGACACTGCAATGTTGAATCTCTTAAGAAAGCTCCTAACTCACAATGCGCTTCTTGATAACCAAATCCTTCATATAATTTGCATAACTTGATATTTTCTCCAAAGCTTCAAGAAGAAGGATGTTGATGGATAGTTACTTAAGCATAGAGAGGAAGTCTTGAACTTGCCTTCATCCTACCTCTTTTTGATTCTTTGAGGGAAAGGAAGAGAAGTCCTTGGGATGGACTTATACTTCTGTGGCTTTTTAGCTATCTCACTCACACCATCTTCGACATAATTATCTCCTTCAATCATATCCTTATCCGCAACTACCTTCTCAAGAACTTCTTCTACCTCAACTGGCATAGGAGGATCAATGTTGCTCTTGCCACCTCTAGTAGTAACTGTCATGCATTGACCCTCATTCTTTGGATTTTACATGGTGTTGCTAGGGAATATACCTTTCTGATGTTGATTCAATTGCATTGACACTTGACCAAATTGTTGCTCAAGCTATTTAATAGCCACATAATGAGACTTTATCTTTTGATAAATACTTGAAATGTTAGATTTCATACCCTTTAGAGTTTCTTATTGTGTCTCGACCTTCTTCAACAAATGATCAAACATCTCCTTAATTCTGTAGTTGCTTACACCTATGTATCGGTTATGTGGTGGCACATATAGACTATTTATGAAACCATCTTTTCTACCCCAATCTACTTTAAGACCCCTGTTCCTATCATAATAACCACCTTGGTTGTCTCTATAAGTTCTATCTCTACCATAGTTCCGACCTTGGTTTCCTTGACCTTGGCGCCAATAGTCCTAATTGGATCATTGTTCGTTGGTTCAGAAACCCCCCATATGATTATTCATAAAACAAGTATCCTCCTCAAAATAAGACTCCTCATACACGGGTGCATGTGAAGGTGGTGAACTATTGCATTCACTCTTTCTTGGTTCTTCTTGATTACTACATCCATGCTAGTGTGAAGCTGAACGAGTTGTTGCATAGTATCCTCACCAATTTTGGATTGATCTGAACCAACACTAATAGCACATGAACTCCTTATAGCAGCTCTATCACGTTGCCCCCATCCATGATTCATCTTGACCACTTGCTCCATATACTCTGCAATCCTTGTAAATGGTTGATCTAAAAACATACCCCCCATAATGGTGTCAGCAAAAGCTTGACTATTCTCATCAAGGGCATGGTATAAGATCTCCACCAAGGCATTATCAACTATCTTATGTCAGGATGCTCCTCAAACACTAAGTAAACCACTCCCAAGTAGTACTTATCGAATCACCAGGAAGTTGCTCAAAATTATTGATCTGATCCTTCAATTTGAGCTTCTTTGATCTAGAGAAGTACCTCTTCAAAAAGGCCTTTTGCAAATCTACAGAACTAGTGATTGAACTCTGTGGGAGCTTGTTGATCTGATCCTTCAATTTGAGCTTCTTTGATCTAGGGAAGTACCTCTCCAAAAAGGCCTTCTGCAAATCTACCCAACTAGTGATTGAACTATGCAGGATCTCAGATAGCATAATGCAACATTGCCTATAAGAGATGATGGAAAAACACGAAGTCCCACAGTATCCATAGGTAGATTTTGTGTCCTCATCACACATTTACAAACAAATGCAATATTGTGCAAGTGGCTATGTGGATCCTCTGATGGTAAGCCTGTAAATAGTCCATAGTTCTGTAACATCTGAAGTAACACACTAGAAACTAATAACTTATGTCAACCGGTAGTGGTGGCAACACAATATCACCGGTTACATCCATAGCCATGGGGTTCAACTTATATTGATTCCATTAGTAAGCAGTAGCGTCGAACTTCCGAAGTTGTGGAATATTCTCCAAAGGAGGTGGATTCTCATTCACCATCATTTTAATTCAAAGTTGCATTAATCGCTTTGTTGTCATTTTATTTGGCCATTCTTCTAGTAATTCGTTGGATCTCTAGATCAAGTAGAGTTAAGGGATTGCCTTGACTCCATGTATTGGGAATACACTACTAGTATACCCTGCAAATATACAAAAACAAAAACAAAAATAAAATAAAAGAAACTAAGGATTAACACTCAAATTATTTAATGAATCAACTTAAGTCTAGCCATATTCCCTGGCAATGACGCTAAAATTTTTGATGTCACCCAAGTTACACCTTGTTTTAGAGGATAAATTGGTCATTATCAAGATATAAAACCTAACCAAGGTTAGGGTCGAACCCAAGGGAATATGTAGACTCAAAGGAAATTCAAAAATAAGCAACTCAAGCAATTAACCAACTCAATTCCCCCAAGAGGGAAGGGAGTTTGTAATATTCAACAAGAAGATAAACAAAACTAATTATCACAAGAGATAATAAATAATGGAGAGCAACTAGGGTATTGTGTTCCCCATGGTTTCCCAACTTAGTATCCCATGATAAACCAATTCATATCAAGTGTATAGCATGCAGGACGGTAATTTAAATTCACCATTTGGTCCAGGTGAGAGGTGAATTTCATTATGTGACTTGGCACATCTCCATAGTGTGCAATACTAACCATTACCTATAAGTACCAGTCAACTTCCCCTTGGTCTAGTTCAGTTGATTAGAAGAGAACACATCATCGAATCCTACTAATCAATCTCTTTTTCTATTCATTACCAACTGAAAGGTAGCACTAGGAAGTTGTAATGTTGGCCACCATGAAAACATGCAAAACAAAGAGAATTAATTAATACATGCATATACCCAATCAAAGAATTGCAAAAATATCTGGGTCTATTTTGTTAGATCTTCATGACTCCCACAACCCTGGTTGTGGATTTATCTACTCATGCTATGGGTAGATTAAGAAATTATAAATTGACAAAACAAAATAATTAAATGCTTACCTTATTGAATTAAGAATCAAGCAAATTCAATATTGATTGAGAATCACAAGAAGTAGGATCAAATTTATTCACAAGTGTATTATTTTCCAAATATTGAGGTTTCCAAGTGCAAAACCTAAAAGTACTCTCTAATGATGTTCTTTGTTGTACTCTCCTAAAAAATAACCTAAAAATACTATTTATAGTAATTACAATTAATCCCTTAAAAAATAGAAAAACTGGTCGGAGACTTTCTACGAAAGGTCCTTATGACTCATAAAATGATTTACGAGTCATAATCAGGCTCTCATATTCAACATTACAGATCTTGGACTTCACTTCTGTGGATCCACTTTACGAATGTAGACTAATTCATGACTCATATTGCTCTCTCGTTGTCTTAATCTGCAGCACATAGTCCTTCACTGGAAATCTTCATGCAACCTCTCTATACGACTCGTAGAGTGATCTATGACTCGTATAGAGGTCTCATATGGTTGAAATTCAAATCTCATACTTCACTAAAATTTGTCATGAAACTACCTCTACAACTCATCAAGGGTCTTGTAAAATACCAAAAACTAGAAAAACTCTGCAATTTTGCCCATAAGTCATGCCAACGTACTTACCTACAAAACTAAACACATAACACATAAAAACCATAAATGTCACATTGGAAACACAGAAAATCCTAAGTTTTAAGTATCAAATATTTTGTATTTTGATAGCACATCATCGGTGATCGATACTCCTCCCAAGACTCAATGCTTATAAAACAATCCATCACAATCAAACTATCTTAATCAACCTCATAGAGGCACTCATCATTCAATAAATCTCATAAAGACTCTCATCATCTCATCAATCAACATTTCAATCAATAGATCAAGGCTAAGAATAATCATTAGGAAAACAATTGAATAGACAAATCATTAGAGTTCATTTATGGAGACTCATGGGACTATCAAGTTCTATCAATTCGTCATCATTTTCACATCACAATCACAATTGACATTCTCACATCAAGGCTCTAGATTCAAACCCTAAGTTCATTCATGTATGCTTTCAAAAGTTAACTGTCACGATCCAAGCCTGGGCTTAGACGTGACATGACAAATGAGAACTTGAAACAGAAGCAAAATAATCAATAATCAAGAAATAAGATAAGGGAAAATGAGACTAATGGAAAGAGTTTAATAATCATAACATATGAAAGGGTCAAGGCTCAAGCATAAGTATATTAATTATTCAAACAACACCTCTAAACATAGATTAGAGTGGAGGCTAAGACACTTTCCGGTCTCACCATCATAGTCACAAGTGTTCAACATAAAGAAAGACATCAATAATAAGAGTAGCATAGCTAGTGTCCCCGAACTTGAGGACTCACTAAAGCTTATCTTTTGGAATGCAATCTAGCCACATGGAGGATGATCAATAGGTGATCTGGTTCCTGTATGGTAGCTTTATGTAGGAATAGAGTATGTGTTAGTACATTTGAATATACTAAGTATGTAGGATGCAATGCAAAAAGACATAAGCATCATAGTCAAAATGCATAATCATAAGAAAAGGGTAAGTATAATATCAATATGGCATGCATGATCAATGCTTGGGGTAAAAGCATACTTCAAAATCATATAACTTATAATTATAGCTTATATGAATAGGAAGTGCCCATATCACATAGGCCAAGCAAACTATTAGTTGAACTCCAAGGCATACCACCTCCTTGGAAGCTGATTGAGGTACCTACCCCTTAACGTGGTAGTACGGGCATATCACCCTCCGACAAGGTGATTGAGGCTTGATGCCCTTCTTAACAAGGTGATTCAGGCTTGGCACCCCCTTAACAAGGTTATCGAGGCATGATACTACCTCGACAAGGCGATTAAGGCTTGGTATCCCCTTAATAAGGTGATTGAGGCGTGGCACCCCCTCAATAAGGTGATTGAGGCATGAAGCCCTCTCAACAAGCTGACATGAACTTGCAACACCATAGATACCGTTAATGAATTTAGCACATACATACATTCCTTTCATTATCATAAAGTCACTTAACTCATAAGCCATGCAATAGAGCATCAATAACTCAAGAATCCTTAACAAGACATTTTATCAAACACTTGACGTGTGTATAATGCTAGTTCAAAATCTTTCAATTCAAGAGTGAAATCACGTAAGAAAACTCCATGTAAATCAACCCACCAACATATAGTAAAACCCTCATGTAAGATACCTTAAAATCCATCATTAAATCTCACAATAGATCATAGTTTCATAGCTCAAAACATGCATAGTCTTAATAAACAAAACTCATTCATAGTATAAGCTTAAAATAGATAGTCATGCATATTTAATCAACATTTCATAAAACCTCAACATATTTTATACTCCAATTCATAAAAATAGATACCCATAGATAATCCAACTTGAAAATATGCAATTTACATAAAAAGGAAGGTTGGGCACCATGGGTGAAAGGTCTCAATGATTGAAATCCACATACCTTGAATTTGGGGATTTCCTTGATAAAGATTTTAATGAGAACTTGAAGCTTGAATGAACTTCTTGAGATCCGAAATTAAGTTTGGGACACTTGAATTTAGATGAAATATTAGGTTAATTCTTGGAGAGGGTTTCGAGATTATCTTGAGTGATATAGAGTTGAAAAATGGCTATGTATAGGGTTTTTACTCATAGAAGGATATGGGGCCTAAGTCCCAATGTGTTAGGCCAAAATCAAAAATTAAAGAAGTGATAACACTGCTCCTTGGCGGGTTCGCATCGCAGAGCCAACATGAATGCTCTCTGGAAATTGCAAAGTTGGTGAAAATGAAATTTCACTATGGGCCCTCTAAAATAAGAGTTATACCCATTTTCCACTTAATTATTACCCTTGATCAACAATATGAAGTTGGATTTTTGATATCATGCACGAATTTTGAGATATATGGAAATTACGATTATGGGCATTTTTGAGGTATATTTTTGGGCATTTTTGGCGTCGTTTCATTAACATATAGGGTTTATGCAATATCTCATGAAAAGTCATTAGTTCAAGAAATAAGCTTATGATGATCATCAACATATGAAAACACATGTAATAAATATAGTTTTCAAGAAAATAATCAGGAAACCATTCAAGAATCATGTATGTATACTTATTAAACCTTCAACTCTTCTATAATCATCTATGGGGTACATGAGAGAATAATTCCATGCTTTTAGTTTAACCTTACATACCTGGGCTGAAGCTATCAACAATTAATCTTCAAGAGTTCACCCTTGAATTCCCCAATCTCACGTTCTTCTCTCTTCTTATCTCAAGCCCTAGTCTCTTCAATAACTTAGAAAAGACTTAGAATGAGGGTTTTGACACTTTTTATGCTCAAAATGACCTATTTTGATTGTGTTTTGAATTTAGGAGGAGTTAAAAATTACCCAAAATGACCCTAAAAAATTTTAAGAAAATTATTCATTTTGGAAAAACGAGTCTGCGACGCGAACCCTTTACGCCATAGTGTGTTTTTTCCCAAAAATTTTTCGAATGAGTTTTCTAATCCTGTCAAAAATATTAAAAAATATATAAGTGCATGTATGCGACAAGGGCGTGACGCGCCTCTGTCGCACACCAACAGTTGTTTCTGTTTTGGATTAAAAAATTATTTTTATCCAATGGCTCTAAAAAACAATAGAGATCGTTTCCTCAATTTTCTATGTCGATCGTATATTTGGCCTTAGATTTTCAAATGGGGCATGGAAAGACACACTATGCACATGTCTCTACTCTAAGGGTATCTTGGTAATTTTATTAGATATTACATCATCTCTCCCTTGGGATAATTCATCCTTGAATGCTGAGTAAAGGTGGACATCAAGGCACATATGGACTCAAAACTCATCTCAATATTAACATCTATCAATCAAACTCTCGACTCTTTCTCAATTATCAATCAACTCTTTTCGGACTCAAGAATAGACAATCAACTCAAGAAAAGACAACCAATTTAGTTAAGGGTAAGGAAATTACCTTTAACACTCTCATCATTAGGAATGAATAGGTGCGGATACTTTGCTTTCATATCTTCCTCAGCTTCATATATGGCTTTCTCAATGAATTGATTTCTCTATAAGACTTTGACTGAGGCTATCTCTTTGGTTCTGAACTTGCAAATCAGACGATCAAGGATTTTTACTAGAATCTCTTCGTAGGACAAACTATCCTTCACTCCAATACTCTTAACAGGGATCACCAAGGCAGGGTCTCCCATGCACTTTTTCAATATCGAAACGTGAAACACTGGATGAATACCATCTAACTCGAAAGGCAGCTCTAACTTATAAGCAACCTTCCCAATCCTTTTCACAATATGATAAGGTCCAATATAGTGAGGATCCAATTTTACCTTCTTCCGAAATCTCATGACACCCTTCATATGTGACACTTTCAAGTATACCCAATAATTCACCTCGAACTCCAAGTCTCTCCTCCTCATATCGGTGTAGGATTTCTAGTAATTTTGTATAGTCTTTAACCTGTCTTTAATAACCTTAACCTTCTCTATTGATTGATGGACAAGATCAGTCCCAATCAACTCTGCTTTTCCAACCTCAAATCACCCAATTGGTGATCTACATCTCCTCCAATACAAAGCCTCGTAGGGAGCCATTTGAATGCCTGCATGATAACTATTTTTGTATGAAAATTTAATCAATGGTAGGTGACCATCCCAATTTTCCTTAAATCAAGAACACAAGCTCTTATCCTCTAACATTTGAATCATACGCTCTTCTTGGCCATCTGTCTGTGGATGAAAGGTTATACTCAAATTCACTTTAGTACCCAATCCTTTCTGGAAAGATTTCCAAAATTGGGAGGTGAATTGAGCTCCTCTATCTAAGAAGATGGACAAGGGAACCCCATGCAACCTCACAATCTCTTAGATGTACAACTTGGCATACTCCTCTACAGTGTTAATTGTCTTAACTCCAAAAAAGTGAGACAATTTTTTCATCTTATCCATAATCACCCAAATCGAATCATGTTGCTTTTTGGGACCTCAGTATACCTACAATGAAGTCCATATTGATCATCTCCTACTTTTATACAAGAATCTCAAAGTTCTGAGCCATTCCACATGGTCTTTGATGCTTAAATTTCACTTAGTGGCAATTCAACCACTTGGAAACAAACTCAGTAATATCTCTCTTCATTCTATCCTACCAATACACTTCTCTCAAGTCGTTGTACATCTTGTTAGATCCAGGATGAATGGAATATCTAGAGCTATGGGCTTTCGCCATAATCCTTTCTTGAACATCATCAATATCCGGGACGTACAATCTACTCTGGTACCCTAACACTCCATCTCCCCCTTTGGAGAAGACCATCACTTTTTGTTTGTGGACAACCTCCTTTAATTAAAGTATGACGAGATCTTGGTCTTGCTTTTCTTTCATCTATGACACCAAAGATGAACCAGACCCATTCTGAACTTTAACTCCCTCTCATCATTTTCTTCAAGTTCAACTCTCAATCGAGGTAACCGATGCTCTTATTTAGCTAGGTCCTCTTTCCTTCCTTAACATAGACTATGCTAGCATTGACAACAATGTTAGCTTTACCAAGACAATAAAGGATGCTCATGTCATAGTCCTTGAGTGACCCTAACCATCTCCTCTGTCGCAAGTTTAGCTCTTTCTGACTGAAGGCATACTGCAAGCTCTTATGGTCAGTGAATATGTCCATGTGCACTTTATACAAGTAGTGGCACTAGATTTTAAGTGCAAACACCACTGTTGCCAACTCAAGATCATGGGTAGTATAGTTCCTCTCAAGGACCTTAAGTTTATTGGAAGCATAGGCTATTACTTCCCCTTTCTGTATCAGTACATATCTTAATTTCACTCTAGGAGCATCATAATAGATCACAAAGTCCTTTGTACCTTCGGGCAAGGTTAAAATGGTTGTAGTAGTCAATATAGTCTTCAACTCTTGAAAACTCTTCTCACATTCGTCGAACTACTAAAACTTGACCTTTTTCTGAGTCAATTTAGTGAATGGTGAAGATAGGGAAGAAATCCATCAACAGATCAGCGATAGTTAGCTTGTCAACCCCAAGAAACTTTTTATGTCAGTCGGGGATATCAGTCTGGGATAGTTCTTAACCGCTTCAATCTTTTGGGCATTTACTCACATACCATCACCTGAGATAACATGCCCTAGAAAGGCTATTGATTTAACCTAGAACTCACATTTGAAGAATTTTCATACAATTCATTAAGTGTTTGGAGAACAACTCTGAGGTGATTTACACGCTCCTCCTCATCTCTCGAATATAGCAGAATGTCATCGATGAACACAATCACAAAGATATTAAGGTATTGTCTAAATACCTTATTTATCAAATCCATAAAGGTTTTAGGTGCATTCGTCAATCCAAAGGATATGACCAAAAACTCAAAATGGCTATATCTAGTCCTAAATTCTATCTTTAGATTATCTATTCCCTCACTTTCAACTGATGGTAGTGAGATCAAAAGTTTATCTTTAAGAAACAAGAGGCACCCTGAAGTTGGTCAAGCAGATCATCTGTCCTTGGGAGAGGATATTTATTCTTTACTGTGATATTGTTCAGTTGCCTATAGTCAATACATATTCTGAGAGACCCATCTTTCTTTCACACTCGGCCTTATAAAGTCCTTCTCTAACAAATCTTTCAATTGCTCTTTCAACTCAGCAGGGGCCATCCTAAAAGGTGGATTTGAGATAGGATGGGAATCGAGAAGAACATCAATCCCAAAGTCGATCTCCTTATCATGAGGGACTTCGTGTAGATCCTCAGGAAATACTTCATGAAACTCATTCACAATCGGGACTGACTCTGAAATGCCCCAAAAAAGTGACAAAATATGCCTAAAAAATGCTCATAATTATAATTTTTATATATCTAGAAAATTGATGTGTGATATCAAAAATTTGACTTCATATTCATGATCGGGGGGGGGGGGGGGGAATTGAGTGGGGAAGGGCCCTAACTCCAATT